>VDFB02346121.1:0-81269 GCA_007258455.2 Sequoia sempervirens | reverse complement strand
AAACGTTTATACAAGGAACCCACATGTAAAATTGCTTCTTAGTAAATAGAAATCAGGTCTGATTACATTCTTATCAGGTCTGATATGCAAGTTATCAGACTATAACACCACTAGAAAACCCAATACAAATGAAATATTTAAGTACCCAATATGCCAATAACATACCCGAATAATAAATACATCTAATTGCATGTCAGGAACTTAACACAGCAATTCTGGAAACGTGCTTGCAGCAGCCTGGTGCCCTCTATCTTGCACACCTAGCATGAGATCAATGTTCTCCACCAATGTTTGTGTGCAAACTGCAAACTGAATCCCTTGACCTGGCCGCTCCCACTAGTGAAGAAAGCACACATTAAACAAAGGTGTTTCAGCTCCAAAAGAACACGCCCAGCACATTGTCTTGTACGGCCCCCATCAGTAATGATGATCAGCTTCCTCAAATACCCGCGTGGCTGTGTATTAGGACGCTTAGCAGCAATAAATCACTCACAGCAGATATGCCCTCTGATCACAAACAAAATACTCTTAAAAACCCTTGAATAAACTCTTCAAAATCTACTAATGAAATCCCTACGTGCCATAGAAGAGAAGGCGCAGCCAGTAATAAAATGTCCTCCAATATTGATTCTTCAAACTTCTGATTTGCTGAGAATAATCTTCAAACCCTTGAACAATCTTTGATGACGATCACTTCCTGATTTGTATAAACTCCATTGATACTCAACTGTGACCTCCGTATGAAGCCACCAGCACAATCGAAGAGAGGCTACGTTCTCCAAGATTGAATTTACTGTGAAACCCTAGGTTTCTTCCTCAAAGCCAAAGCTTCTTCAGAAAAGACAATTGTTGAATGATTCCAGAATGAATGATAAGAGCTTGGGTTGCTGCTTTATATACTTTTTTCCCAAGAAGAGGTCGATCCTCTAGAATGCTCTTTTAATCATTTAAAAATGATATTTAAATGTGCACTTTATAACTTTAATAAATGCTTTGATAAATGGGTGCTCAAATAATAATAATATTTAATGTACTTTAAGTGACCTTTTTGAGGGTCATGGCCCCATTGGACATAAAGTTATAATATAACTTTATAATTTCACTTTATAAATAATTATTAATAAAGTAATCACTTTATTAATAATTAAAATAACATAACTCCACAAATAACCATTATTTTTCAATTCCGTCTAAACCCAGGAGTTAACCATTGTATCCACTGTGCATCCAACTACCTTACTAAAAATAGTAAGGGTTACTCTCTAACATCCACTGGCTTACTATAAATAGTAAGTCCCTCAAATGGAACCCGAAACCCCTGAATATCAATGCCTCAGAACAAAATGAAGGATCTGAGGAGATAAACACTTACAACTGCCACCTGAAGAGCTCCATAATGCCCAAACTAGACCCTCTAATCCATCACATTAGCATACGAGGGTCAAATAATAGGCTAATCTACCAAAACTGAGAACAAGCCAAAAAGGGGACATTACATTTAATACAAAGGTCACATTTAGGCCAAGTATTGTTGATTGGGTGTTTATTTAATTTCTACATACCATTTTGATTTAAGTTTTTGTGAAGGGTTTAGTGTTGAAGATGCTATAGTTATACTATAAATCTGGCCCTACTATGTGAGGTTTCTATTGCTTATTGAGGGTTGAATCAAACCTTTCTAAGCGATTAATGGTGAATACTGATAACTCTCCAGTGTTGATCAGAATAGGGATATTGTTGCAGTAGACAAGGATTAGTCATTATTCCAGCTAAGTTCATTCCTCCATCATTGCTATACAGTCAAACAATTTAGAGTATTGTGAAAAATGAAAGGCAATTGTAGTTTGTATAGCCTAGTGGCCAATTGCTTATTATTTATTGTTGCGTCCAAACCTCCTTTCAGTCATGTAGGCAGTACCACTTTAATATCTAGCCACATAGTTGGCAAACTTCGACCTGACAAAAACTCAGAAAACCCAAATTTGTGACTTTCAAAAACTCAGGAAAATCATGGCAAAAAGCACTAATTAAAAAATTGCTTAAATTTCTTTAGAAACATTTTTTTTGCAAAATCAATGATAAAATGTATCCAATGAGTACAAAAGTGTTCTCTATTAAATTTTATTAATTTGAATACAAATTGAGAGCAAAATTACATCATGATGCGAAATCCTGATACAATAGATAGATAACAACTATTATGAATTTATGATCATTGCCTTTGAAAATCATCATCGTAATTCATAAATTACATATTACAAAGTACAACATTTTACATCTTCCTCTTCCCTAATCTAGTGAAAACTTGGGGAGAGGTTGAGGTTCTAATCCCTGCCAATTTTTTTTAAAATTTGCAAGTTTTCAACCCTTTCAGCTCATAGGCATTTCGTCAAACAGTTGGTAGGAAATTAAACTTTGTGTGTATAATAACCATGTTTGCATAAATATTTGACAAATTGCAACAAGTGGTTTTGCATTATGAATTGTATTGAGAATGCAAATACAGTTATGATTAAAAAGACTGCTAACTGAAAATGATTTGAATATTAGAATTCTCCACAATATTCAGATATTGACTTAAAAAATATAAATGACTAACCGATTTAGTAACAGCTAAGAGTTATTCAATGAAATAGACATTCACAGATCTTCATACATATGAAAATTGACACCATGCACTGCAGTAGCTCTTTGTATAAACTGAAATGCGTGAATACAAACTGGATATGAACCTCCTGTAGAAGGCTGAACAGAGAACTGATGGATGTTAAGATCATTAGTGATAGTATATAGCCCAGAAAGGAGTTTTCACAGGATTTATACACCTTCTGTGATAGAATAGACTTCCCAGGAGATTGATACAGCTCTTACAAAATCTAAAACTTGCTACAAACCTCCAGAACTGCTATGTATTTATCCATAAACTCATATATAACTCAGTCTCTGACCTTGACTATAGCTATTACACTTTGGAACTGTTGTTGGACTGATTATAAAACACTCTTACTTGTATAGTTTCAGCTGTCATACCTGATACATACTTCAGTTCCTTGAACCAACTCACAAACTGAAGATTTCTGCACCCTACACTCCTTCAATTAGCAGTGCAGACCTTTAGGAAAGAACTGCTATGATTATGGGACTGTAAACTTTCCATAAAACTATTGTACAAGTCAAAATAGGCAACTTGTGTGAAGCAGCCAGCAAGGTTATTCTGTACTCCATAATCTATCACAACAGTAACAAACTGCTGCACCTTTAATCAGCTGTTGTAAGTTAGATTTATGCAGCAGTATGCTATTGCAACAGCAATGCCTTTCCTTATAAAATCTGTGACCCTGTTCCATACTTCATGTGCTAGCCTTAATCCAAGGTGATAAACGAGAAGGGGTCTTAAACCCTTGCTGGGGTTGCACCCAATACTCCAAAACCTTACATCCAGCTGTGTAGAATGAAGTGGCCTGCACAATCATCTATATGGTGCCAAGAATAGGATCAAACCTTAGAAAATAAGTAGTGACTAGAGTAGAACATCCCTTAAACAGCAATGCACCATTACCAATCAAGGCATCACCAACTTTTTATGCTAAAATTCCGTCCTATTTGGTACAGCCAGCAAGAAATAGGGGTTGGAAACCCTCAAAGGAGGCAACTAGGGTTTTGAAACCCTCAAATGAAGTGGCTATGGTTCGATTAACCCTAATATGAAATGCTCTTATCAACTTGCAGCAAATCTTCAATAAAATATCAAAACTAATATTTGCTTGCAAATGATTTTTCAATAAAACTCAAACATGTGAATGATGTCTCAATAATCAACACAAAACTCCACAAAATCTCATAACCTAACTCCACAGAATCAAATGGCACAAACATTCAGCACAACGGTGAACTCTAAATGAATCCACTCGATCAGCTTGGTGGGTTTGCATCCATGAAACAGATGGCCAAAAGGGTTTTCGTCCTTTGGCTAAAGAATGAACCTAGTTCAATCTCCCAAATAAACAAGGGTTTCATAAATTGTTCTAAATGAGTTTTTTCTCCTCCAATTTCCCTTTTATAAGCACTATTGAACTTTTAGGAAATAATAATTTTAATTTATTTTTTAATAATAAAACTTTAGCTCCAAATAAGTGACTTTATTTTATTATTTCTACAGGTGGAATTAGTGCTATCCTAATTCTAGATCAGAATGTGTGCATACAGGACTTTGCAGAAGAAGAATTCCAGGCACAATCAGATGCTTATTCATGTGAAAGAGAAGCTAATCATGCACCCCATAGTCCGCACAGTTTGGAGAACCAGTTGAACGTGAATGAGGATGGGATTGTGGCAGCATTATCTCATCACGATAAAATGCACATACTGATTGAGAATCACCTTTGGATGGTTCAATTGGAGAGAAGACAAAAGGGAGTTGAAGTAGAGTCTTCTCATGACAGCTTGCAAGAGATCAAAGAAGGTATGGGAACAATGAAGACAAACTATTTGCACCTTCTTTCAGATCGAGATCACCTTCTCAATCTCGTTGAGGTCTATTCAAATGCTTTGAGAAGGAAAGAAGATGAAGTAGATAAGCTTTCTCACGAGCTTATGGTTTTCAGTGATTCCTTAAGGAGTACCCAGTTAGCCCTTCAAGAATCAGAGGACCATGTTGATGAGCTCTACTTGGAGTTGAGTTTGGCTCGTTGTACATCATGTTCAATAGAGACTCAATTATCTATGGAAGCCAGGGCACATGTTGAGGATAGTAGTGTGAGATCTCCTAGCACTCACACTTAGGGTACAGAAGTCGTGCCTCTTGTGTTGAATTCAGTTGGTGATGGATGCATTGTATTTGATCTCGAGAGGTCTATGCTCGAGTTGCCGATTGATTTCAGTCTATGGGTTGGAGATAGACATGTTGACAACAGTATCCCAACACCTTCCTCATGGGTTTTACCCCCTACTTCATTGATTGATGGTTGTCCTACCTTGCTGGACAGCGTTATGTCAGGACACACTTTGAGGGCAGTAGCAGTTAGGATGGATAGTGGGAGTTGGGATTGTCACTGCAGAGTTAGAGGTATGGTTGATGATGAGCTCTTATCTTCTTTGGGCAGCAGAGATACCTTTCGGTCCATCATGGACTTGATTCGCAAGTTACATGGTGCTGTTCTGATTTATGCCAACAACTTGACAGATGTTGGTATATGTTTCTATGCACCTATGATTGGCATTTTTCACTTCCACAGGAGACCTCTTGGTGTAGGATGGATTTTTGATACAGACACATCAATCTTGGCTGCAGGTTTAGGCATCATTGGAGGGTTGAGCACAAGGCTCTACTTCAGTGCTTTAGAGGTTGACATTGGGCAATTTTATCAGAAGAAGATGGTTTCTTCTAGGTCTTGCATGTTGGATTGTGGTATTGATCCAGCTTCTTTTCAAGAGATTGAGGGTATTCATGATGATACTCTTCTTACTCCTGAAGGCAAATCAGGATCCTTGCAGTTGCTTCCAGATAGCAGTTTTGTTGACGAGGTTGCAAGGGGTACTGATAATATTGCTGCAAGCCCAACTCATTGTGTTGTGAGTTGTGAGTCTTCTTTTGATGATGGCAGTGTAGGGTGGAGTACACATGACTATTCTGGTATTCCATTGGCATAGACAGGGGAGTTTCACCTCGATTGCATCTTGAGGTGTGCTCATCAATTTGTTTTCAGCCCGCATACAGAGGATTTGACTATGTCATTGATGGCATAGAAAGGTGGGTTGAATAAGGGATGTTCAGATTCACTCTGGTATGACATGCTTCAGATTTCAGAAGATGAGTCCAAATTTGATAGGTCTCTCACTTTGATTTCTCCAGTTGGATGTTTCCAGCAACAAGAGTTTGAGAATTGGTTCGATTGGACTCTAGGGTTATCAGAGTAGTGCAGCAGAAGTCAGTTGGTGTTGAAGGACTTCCAATTTATCCAAGGGATCCAGATATGATATCTAAGGTGTATCAACATAGTGTTGGGAGTTGGCATGACAAGGATGATTTACAGAGTTGGGATCCAAGAATTTCATTGTTGGTTAGTTGGCTTCATCAGTTGCCAGAGAGTGACAGTATCTTGGATTCCAGTTGCCTACAGAGGTTATGGATTAGCACATGTTGCATGATCATTTGCAGTTGATTTTCCATTATGGCTTCAAGTGTTGTGGCAGTTGAGATGGTTTGGCAGGACAAGCAATCTTTGGGAAGGGAGGACTTTGATGTCCTTGAATTGGAGGAAATATTAAATTAATTATTTATTAAGTTATTCCAATAAATTAATATCAAAAGGATGACTTTATATTTAATTAATTTAATAAAATGACTAAAAATAAATGTTATATTATAAAGTCACTTAATGAATAAAATAATATTATTTTCTAGAAGCTTCTTGAAATGTCATTGAGAAATCTTTATAAGGAGTTGTTGGCTTAGCATTTGGGCATGCTTGACTTGAATCTCATTTCTCATTACCAATTTGGTAAGACGCTGAATGCTTTGCCTACTCAAGGGTTTGAAGACTCTAGAGTACCAGGTTCGGTTGTGAAAGATCAACCCTAGCTAGAGTTGTTGAGAAATCCATCCAGGGTTTCTACAGGTGCTTTATTGGAGAGATTTGACAGATGCAATAGTTGATGTATTATTGCCCTAGCTGAATTGATGTGATAGCTAGTTTATTATCGCATCTTCATCATTGCAGCAACTGAGGTATTGTTGCAGTTATTTTCTACTGGTTTGATCAATTCATTTGCAACAATTGATTTATTGTTGCTCTTGAGATATTATTTTTGTGAGGCTCAATATTACCAAAATTTAATGGTCTTATGACCAAATTTTGGAGAAGGAAAAATCGATTTTTGAGAATACAATTACAGATTTGAGAAGTTTGATATTCTCAAGTTTATTTTAGGCAACTTGGTAGTTTGATTTCTTCCTGGGGATATTTTTGTCTGATAAAAGGGCATTGGAGACAAGATTCGAATTACATCCTTGAGTTCGATTATTAATATTGCTGGAGGTAAATGTGCACAGCAGCAAATAAGAAATTTGAAAGATAAAGTCAAATTTCATAATAAGTCGCACTTCAGAAGGATCAAAGACAAGTGTCGAGTAAGTATAAGGGAGAAGTTCAAGATCAAATGGGGACAAATTCGACTTAGCAAAGTCAGCCGCTGCTTCCTTAAGATAAAATGTCACCAAATAAGACAAATAAAAGGGAGCTGTCGGGCCCTCCTTGTGTATGTGCTTCCTATCAATCTAATCATTAAAAGGTGAAGACATCAATTGGAAGAGACTCGAAGTTATTGTGGAGGTTTTCTTATTTGATAAAGACAAAAATATATGATATTGGCGCTTCAATAGAAGCATCACAGCCTTGGAAGGAAAATCACATGACTTCAAGAGAGCAATATCTATGCCTGAGGGAGACGTGGAAGAGTTCTGGAGGTTAGGCGCAGCTAATAGTCAGCCCAGATTTGGAGGCAACATGTGTAAATGCTCTTGCTGGTCAAGACGTCTTCAAGAGAGCATTGATCCAAGTTCACATTTCAATAAAAACAATCTGTATTAGTTTACATTTTCAGTTGCATCTGCACTCCACTATGTCGCTGTCATGTAATATTGAGTCATATTTGCATTATAGCTGAGACATATTTTCTGTAGGTGTACATTTAGATAGGTATTGTTGTCAAAAGACATTCCTGGGCATCATCAGATTTTCTTCTGTATCTTGCAATCGTAATTGCTATATGAATCACAATTTAGCAAACCATTGCATTGTATATTGCCTCTCTCCTTGAGGGCAATCTGCTGTTAGTGATTTGGCAAATGTTGTAATTATTTATGAAATCTCACCATTGCAATCAGAAGTTTGGAGTTAGTATATGAAATATTTGACTAAATGTCTTATTACTGTAACTGAGCACTTGCATAGTTGGAAAACCAAAATCAGAATTGCATTGCATCTCTTTCATTTCAGTTAGCAGTAGTTTGCAATTAGAAGCCTTAATTTCATGCTATCTTCATTTGCATCAAAAATACAAAAAGGAAAACATTAAACAGCAGTTAGAGAGTTTATCAGCAAAGTGTTTGACGAAATTTCCAGTACAAAGAAATCAGAAATTCTGGTGCTTCTTACATTAGCTCCAAATAAGTGACTTTATTTTATTATTTTCTTTTGAGCCTTAAAGTCACTTTTATAATTAATTAATATAGGTTGTCTTTAAATTCACCTTTTGACAGCATAAATATTAATTATTTTCCTACACATCCACCCACAGTTGCGGAAAATAATAACATAACCCAAAAGTGAATTTTGATTATGCCAACATACTCTAAAGCTCACTGGAGATCCAACTTAATTAAAATTGATACTTTCCAAAAATAGAATATTCCTCCAAGAAGTTTGGAATGCACCCAAACTATCAAAATTGCATCTGAAAAGAATCAACGGACTCATCTTGATCCCCTAAACACAATACCGCTATTTGAACTCCATTTTGAAAAGGTTGGTGCTCTCTGAGAAAGTTGGAGCTTCCAAAGATGTTGGAACGACCAAAAAATAGGGACATTATAGTATGTACATGTCTTTGACAATTCTACAAAGCCTTGGGAATCTATATCCATGGACTTTTTATCTAGTTATCCCATCACTAAAAGGGGTCATGACTATGTGTACATAGTGGTAGATAGATTCTCCAAGATGCCAATCCTTACACCTTGCAAAAAGTCCACTTCATCTTTGGAAATAACTCAACTATAATTTCAAAATATATGTTCACTTTGGATTACCATCCACCACCGTCTCTAATCAAGAAACCAAAGTCTTAAGCCATTTCTAGAAGGCACTTTGGTCATTGATGGACACAAAGTTAGACAAGTCCACTCACTTCCATCCACAAACTAAAAGATAGAAAAAAGTAGTAAAGAAGATGATAGTGCACTTCCTTTGGATGTACAACTCCAAGAACGACCACACTTGAGATGAAATCTTACCTTTCATTCAACATAACCACAACAAAGCTCTTCACAACCCCACATACACAATCCTTACTAGATCTACTTAGGTTTCCAACCATTAGCATCCTTTGGCATTGCTCACCCATGTAACCATCCTTAGCAAAAACTCAAAAAGTTGATAAAGCCACCAAATGCATCGAGCACATTTAGCAACATGTGTAGACTATCCTTTAGAATCAAGTGCTAAATACAAGCAACACCATGACAAACACTGCACACAACAAACCTTCCAAGTTGGTGAGCGAGTATGGTTACATTTGCTGAAGGAATGAGTCAAAGGATCTCATTGCAAGCTTTGTCTACTTCTATACAAGCATTACACTATCACCAACCAAGTAAAAGATAATGCTTTCAAGTTCAATCTTCCTACATTTTGTTTGCATCCTATGTTCAATGCAAAACTCTTGTGCCATGACTAACAACCTCTATTGGACCCTCTTGACATTGAAGAGGCTCTACAACTAGTTGAAATCAATCTTGATTGTGCCATACCAACAAACTAATCAGATAATTGATGACAAATTTATATAGATGTGCAGCCAAGAGATCCCTATCTTCCAAATTGTGAAAGAGGGTCAAGTTCCTTCCCAAGGAAAACGGTTAATGATTGCCCATATTTTCCACATCTAATTTCGTTGTTGCACATAATGGGGACCATTGCTTCTCAAGGAAAGGAAATTCGTCTAGGAGGATTTGGGACACTCAAGAGCTCATAACTCCATCAACACTCATACATGGCTTATGTGGCTCCTTCAGCTTAGTCATCACCTTCAAAACATGTAGGAAGAATAATGCGATAACTCCTATCCAAACCTAGCACACAAACTTGGTGGTGAATGTTCTAACATATACCTATTCTACATAGGTAGATTCAACAAATTTCCCAAGTAACAACAATACAGAGGAAACTAACTAGAATTTGGCAAAGCTACAATCTTGTAACTACCAAGCCACTCACCACCATCCTACATGTATATTAGTATATACCATTGGTACAAGACTAGCCCAAAATCACCAAGACTAGCAAGTCTCAAGGAAAACAATGTTGACCAAGGCAAAATGACCCAAGACTAGGGTTCTTGATGACTTCGACAAACTCAACAAACTTGGCAAGTCCTATCATTAAGACTCCGTGTTTTTTGGAAAATTGCACACTTCTAAATAGAAAATGATCCAAACTTCTATGATTCAATAATGGTCCCTTAGCATAAAACTTCAAAAATGACAATAATATGTCCAAAGTCAAATGGCACAATATGTCTAAGGATTTCAATTATCTTTGTGCTTAAGATTGGTTGCATTTTCTTCTACAAGTAGGATGTTCAATGGTTGGGCGGAAGTGTTGCATAGCTTCTCCTTGTTGGTGGAATGCAATTGTCCCTCTTTCACTTCTTCTCATAGATGTTTCTCTAATACCAATTGTGGAAAGCAAATATAAATTGATAATGTATTTCTCAATAAAACATTGTTTAATAAATCAAAAAAGGGTTAAAAGCTCAATGTATTACTAGAATATGTTGTCTTATATACATTACAACTAATGTATGTGTGGCATCTAAATTCTTTGAACTTGGTTAAAAGTGCAATAAAATATATAAAAAATGGTATATGCCATGAAAGTTTATCTAGTCTTAAAGGCCTTAATTTGGGCTTGGTGGTGGGGGCTACACCGCTTGACCCCACCCTATATCAGGAAAGGGAGCATACAAAGGGAACTACCCCTAGATCCTACAAGGGGCAATGCTCCTCAACCCAATAGGGAGCATTGTCCCCAAACCTCACAAGGGGTGATGCTCCTCAACCCTATTGGGAGCATTACCCCCAAGCCTCACAAGGGGCAATACTCCTCAACTCTATTGAGAGTGTTGCCCCTAGACGCGAGGGGGGATTCTCCTTAACCCTACTCAAAGTGTTTCCCCCAAACCCCACGGGGGATAATGCTCCTTAGCCCTGCTAGGTGCATTTCCCCCAAACCCCACGAGGAGAGATGCTCCTCAACCTTGTTAGGGGCATTGCCCCCAAACCCCACAAGGAGAGATGCTCCTCAACCTTGTTAGGGGCATTGCCCCCAAACCCCACAAGGAGCAATGCTTCTCAACCCCACTAAGGGTACTATCCCCAAACCTTCATGAGGAGGGGTGCACTTTGAACCTACTCAGAGTCGCCACCCCCATGCCCTAACTCTAATCATTTTGGGGTGAGTTAGATGGAACATCAATCTTTTTATTCTATATAATTTTTTCCAATTAAATCCCAAACATTGAATTACATTTATACTTTTGGTTTGCCAAATCAATCTCGATCCTAAGTAATGCTCCTATGGCTATAGCAGCATTGCAAACTTGTTTGAGATTGAGCACATAGAGCTAGCAATGCTAGGCCAAGTTATACAAGCTCCTCTCTACCATAGTTCATGACTCCATATTGTGATTTTTGTTTTTGATTCCATGGATATCAATATCCTTGAGTTTTGTACATGTAGAACACTTGAAAATATTCATATATTTAAAAGTCTTGTTGCCTTCATCTAAAATCCGCTTTTGTGCTCACGTGACCAATGTATACTTGTGTGTGTGATCAAATTAGCTTCTATTTGATTAGTTTATTATGTCTTTAAAGTTTATTTATTGACGGTTGAATAATAAAAGCTTCAAATCCTTAAAAGTCTCTATATTTCATGGTTTTTTCAATTTGTCGGGTCTTAGCCTAGTCTAAGTGCCACATCCAAGTTTGAAAGGAGATTTTGCGCCAAGTCTGAGTCTTGTAACACTAGTATATATTACCATTCTTTATAAGAATTAGAAAGGAGATTAGTTAACAAGTTAGTGAATTAGCTAGCTTAGTGGTAGAACAGGAAGATAGCCTAGGCATTGACAATACATCCGGCCTCTCAAATCTTGGCAAGATTGGTGCATAAACAAACTTTGCATATTACAACTCCCATTCATCTTTCCACTAGCCTTCCACACTCTAATATAGCTCTTAGCCTCTGTCATTCATACACACACTTCCACCATAGCACATTTGGCCTACTAAGTGTGTCTATCCTCTAGGCACCATCTTGGGCCTCAGATCAATGACATAAACTTTGGTATTAATCATTTCTTCAAGGATCGACACAAACAACCATGCACTACACAACCTTTTCATTTTCTCCAACAAGGATCCCCTACATCCTTATCAGCACAATCAACCTGCCCCCCATCAGTGAGTCTAAAGGGATTTCAGTTGGATACTAAAATGCTATCGGAATAAAAAATATCAATTTTAGCAAATTCACTCTCCACTCAGGCGTTGCCTTGACATAGCAGCCCTCCAACACAAACAACCCTGATATGGATTCTAATTCCTGCAAACCATCAAAGATCAGCCTGTGGCAATGAGTTCTTTCAAAGTCTTATCTAATGATAGCAGTTTCTCAGATTGCTGCCATCCCCATACGATGAATCTTCATCATAATGACCCCAATCGCCACTCCATTAATTCTTCATGGTCTCCTCTTGACAGCATAAGCAATGAGGTACTATGTACCTATCCATGGTGGCCAAGAGATTCGGTTCCACAGAACCGAACCACTTGCATTTAGCCACTCAATGACAGTCACAGGATGGATCAGCAAGGAATATTCCAGATCTAGTCACTATACTTCAACAATCTATAGTCATTACTCACTTTATCATCTCTACATCCATTACCACCACTGCAATAGGTCCTTTCTATTCAACCTTACTTACTGGGGCACTCAAAATCTCCACAATCATTAATGCTTGACGAGCATAAGACTGATTGCTCAGTCTATAAATGGAAATGTTCAATATAGTAAGAACAAATGCTCAAGTGCAAGTCTGTCCCTCTCAGAACCTATACTAGAAAAAAGAGGAAAGCTCTTAACAGCAAGCAGACGAAGAATATAACTGCTCATTCCACTGAGGCGAAAAAAATATTGACAAAGACAGACAGATGACCATAATACTGGATTATGATATTAAGGCTGTTGAAGAGCTTAATGCTAAAAAAGCAGAGACATGCTGTCCTTGGTCATTCAAAAGCAAGACCAGACTAAATAAGGGGGGAAGCTCACCTTAAAATCTCTCAAAAATGTGAAATAGGAGGTCATAGCAATCAATGTAGAACTTCTACCACATTGATGAGATACAAGAATCAAATCACCTTCCCTGATTTCATTTTGACTCCAAAAGAAACATGCGAATTATGAGTGCAAGTTAGTCATGGGTGAGGCCTTTCTATTGTGAATCCTCAAAGTGCAACAGACATCTTACATCATAAATACATGTATTTTATGGCATTGCTTGGGGCGCTTGAAGGAAGGGCACTGACCTTATTAAAATGGAAGCGGGCTTCTGCAGTCAGCACAGACATGTATGAAGTTGCAAGAAAGGCCCCTAAACAACTAATTAACAGGAACCTTAACACTGGTATGGATGCCACCTCCAACAGCACCCAGAACGCCATTTTTTCGCTTTTCACACCTTACTATATACCTCTTACGGGCACCTGGTATTATATTAGATAGGCAGGCGTTGGCCGCACAAGCCAGTCCAGATGAAAAGCGAAAAAGAGTAATTCGAGCAGACCTTGCAATTGCATTACAAAGGGAATTCAGCACTCTACAGCCATGGCATTGCCTGATTCAGTTCCTTCAACAACTTAAATAGCACCCTCACTCTCTCTCTCTCTCTGCTCGCACAAGTTGCCTGTGTATGTTGTCGGCATGAAATTACTTGCAATCTTCCAGTAACTTGAATTTTAATAGTGTAGTCTAGCTCTTGGCTTAGGCCTCAGAAATTTACTATGTTACACTTTTTTCTGGAACAAGCTGGGTTGTCACGGGAATCAATGTTTCTTCTATGGTAAAACCATTAAAAACATTCATTCATTTATTTTTAAAGACATTATTATCTTTGAGTCTTACAGACTATTTGGATCCATAGATGCTACTAAAAATATTCATTAATCCAGTCAACCAGTTATAATTCGTTGAGTCGGGCTTCACCATTAATAACATTTAATTTTCATAATGAAAAACTGGTTATTGAGGACGTACATATTCATAAAAAGGATTTACAGCGAAGGCCATCTGTTGTACTTTATCAGTAGACTTCTCGTGCGAAAACCTTTTCGCCCATGTTCCCTGAATTTCTACTGTAAAAAGTTGTGAAATCGAGGTATGATTTAAAAAAGAAAACAAAAAAGTTCTACGTACATGTGGCTCAAATAATTGAGGAAGGGGAGCCAATTAATCTACAGTCACTTGCAGGTGTCTGGAGAACGAATCCAGCAACTGCCATAGTTACTGTCATTAAGATATGGAAAATAAGTTCGTACTAATAAAGCAAAACAAAAAAATATTAAAATATGAATGTATCACAAGATTCTGACATGAAATAGCAGAGAGGGGCCACAGGATTCAATTGTTTTATATATTTGTGTTTATAATATTCAGTTTTATCACATGTTTATACTATATATTGTAAATAAACAGTTTGTATGTAAATTAAAAAATAATCAAATGTTGGTCAAAATGGAATGAATGTTATATTAAAAAAAACATAAATACATTCATTCACAAGTGAAATAAATAAATTTTCCTTATTTAATAAAACAAATGTGAGGTAGTGGCTAGTACTTGTCTTTATAGTATTATAATTATAGTATTTTAGATTTAATAAAAATTAAATGTAAGATTTGTTAAGGTGAATAAAATTAATTGTAAGTTTTGTTAATTATAGTATAATTAAATGTAAGTTTTGATAATAAATTGTCTTAAACATGACTCACTAAGACTTATTTGAAGATGATTTCTTAAATGATGGTAGTTCATGTACATAAGTCATAAAAATAACTCACTGAGACTAATGAATTGTCTTATTTGAAGACCGTTTATTAAATGATGGTAGTTTGCAATTTATTAAATTATGGCAGTTCGCATAATAAGTCATATACATAATCTTTTGGTAATGAATAAATTGCATGCATATATTGTAGGAGTTTGTAGGAGTAACATGCCTATATTCTAGTTTAATTAAAGATGCATATTTGATACAATTTAGATGTATTTTCAAAATTTTAATTTATAAACAAGTGTCATGGAGTGGCTACTTGTCTTTATAGTATTGTTATTATAGTTTTGTAGGTTTGAAAGAAATTAAATATAAGTTTTATTAATGTGAATAAAAATAAATGTAAATTTTGTTAATTATAGTACCTAACCCTAACCATATCCCTAACCCTTACCCTAACAATAAATCTTAAACCATTATCCAAACCCTAAACCCATCTCTAACCCTAACCATAGTCCTAACACTAACCATAATTATAATCCTAATTTTAAACCCTAAGTTGTTAACCATAATTGTGACCCTAACCTTGCCCCAACCTTAACCATAAACTATAATCCTAATCCTAACCTTAACCACATTCCTAATTGTAATTAGAAACTCTAACCCTAATCCCATCTCTAATCTGAACCATAATTGTAACCCTAAACCTAAACCTAAACCCTATTCTAATCCTAATCCTAACTCTTATTCTCATAACCATAACCATAACTCTAAACCTAACTCTAAACCATAATTTTATCCCCAACTCAAATCCTAATATAAAATAAAAATATTTAAATATTTAATCTAGAAATATTAAATTTTCTACAAAGTATTTCTATTAATTTAATTTAAATATTGAAATGTTAATATCTTTAATATAAATTAATGTTATGCATTTTGATAAAAAATAAATTTTAGTTTCCAAATTTTTAATTTGAATAACAAATAAAAATAATAATAACAAAGATATAATAATATAATATATTATTATAATTTAATATAACCAATTAAATTATACATTAAATCTAATATATTAAATCTTATTTAATATTATATTATTAATAATATTAGTATTATTTTATATATGAAAAAAAAATATATATTTATATTAGAAATATTAGAAATATTATATTAATATCATTATTTCAATATTATATTGTTATTATATTATTTTTATATTTATAATAATATTTTTATATTAAATTATTATTATTTTATTATTAATATATTTTTTTATATGTTTTGCAGATTTAACATTAGTCAAAATAAATCTTCAAGGGTTTCACAGCTACCTGAGCTATCAAAAACATTAATTTGCATCAATCCCCAAAATCAGGGGCAACACATCACTATTCCGGCAAACCCGTGGTTCGATGAGGAGTGCAAGTTAACAAAAAGGAAGCTTCGTGAGGGGGGAATGACAATAGAAAACAAGAAAGAGTATGAAATGATGATACGAAGTAAAAAGGAAAAGTATGTAAAAGATAGAAGATTGGAGCTGATTACCCTTGGAAAGAACAACCCCAAAAAATTTTGGAAGGAGCTACAACAGAAAAGAAAACAAATGGAAAATAATATTACAAGCTCTCAATGGCTAGACTATGCAAAACTTCTTTATGAGCGTGAGCAGGATAAACATAGACCCCCAATAATCAAGGCAGCCACCGAACTTTTCACCGTAGAGGATATCAGTCAAGGCATAAGAAGGTTGGCAGGAGGGAAAGCACAAGATATTGATGGGCTGCAAGCAGAACATTTAAAGTGGGGTGTTGAGGTCCTTGCACCTTGTATTAAGAGCATTTTCAACAGGGTCAATCAAGAAGGCTTCCCAGAAGGATGGACCACTAGTGTTGTTATCCCCTTGCACAAAAATGGTGACATAAATAACCCATCAAACTACCGAACTATTATGGTTAACCCTCTTATGGGGAAACTTTTTGGAAGCATGATTGAACGCAGGATTAGCAGCTGGGCTGAAAAAGAGGGGAAAAGAGCAAAAGGTCAAGCTGGTTTTAGGCCCAAGCACTCCACTATTGATCATGGGGTTACCCTTAGATTTTTGATTGAAAAAATTTGGGACATTCAAGGAGACGAAGCCTATTGCTGCTTTGTTGATTTTAAAAAAGCCTTTGACACGGTCCCTCGGAACAAGCTATGGAAGAGAATGGAGGATTTGGGAGTTCCGCATGAGCTTAGGGCGGCTGCTCATAGGCTCTACGAGCAGGTCAAAGCTAAAATCAGAACCAATGATGGTATGTCAGAATGCTTTGGCAGTGACATTGGTGTCAAACAAGGCTGCCCGCTCTCCCCAACGCTATTTGGGCTTTACATTGATAAGCTAGAAGAATGGATTGACAAGGTTGGTGGGGAAGGCATCCTTTTGGCCAACTTTGTAATAAAATTACTGTTATATGCCGATGACCTCATATTAATTGCTAAAACTGCACATGATTTGAGAAAACATTTGAAGGCCCTTGAAACGTTTTGTCAAGAGGTCGGGATGCAAGTGAACACTTCAAAAACCAAAATAATGATCTTCTCACTGCGAAGAAAAAAACAGCAGATTGAATTTATCTTTGAAGGCAAGCCACTAGAAATAGTGGACGAGTATAAGTACCTTGGGCTTGATTTTCACAACAAGCTTAGTTGGGAAACATGTAGAGCAAAAAGAATTCAAGGAGGCTGGAAAGCGTTGTACTCTTTGCAAAATAGATGTAGAAATGCCGAATTATGGGATTGGAAAACTAAAAGAACGCTTTTTGGTCTTCTTGTTACTCCGGTAATTCTCTATGGGTGTGAAATCTGGGGCAGCAGCATGTCAGATCAGAAATGGAGACAAGTGGAAAGGATACAAAAACATCTAATTATATGCAGCCTCAAGCTTAAGACTGCAGTGCCTTATGAAATTTTATTGGCTGAGACCGGTACTTTTCCTCTGGAGGCCTCAGCGATGACCCGGTTATTAAACTACTTAAAGAAGGTCCAGAATATGGAGGATCATAGATGGCCTAAGCTAATTATGAAAGAGGAGCTAACTAGAAGAAAGAACACATGGATGAAACTTAACATCAAGTGGATGAAGAAATGGGATATTGTGATGCATGAGTGTCCAAACACAAATGGAGAAATAAAAAATTATGTGAGAGAAAAATTTAAATATGGTATATGGACGAAAAAAACAGGGCGTAAAAAGGATTATTATATCAAAGAATTCAATCCCACAAGGGACCATGAAGAAAAGGCTTATATAGGAGCGAATATCAAATGGAAAGCAAAAATGTTGATAGCCCAATTGCGGACTAGTTCACACCATCTTAGGTGTGAAACGGGTAGGTGGGAGGTTCCTAAAGAAGAGTGGGAAAATAGAATATGCCGCTTTTGTAACGAAGGTATGGTGGAGACAGAATGGCACTTTATCATAGAATGCTCAGCTTATAAAGACATCCGGGCCAGCTATGGGGATGCGGTGCAGGTTGACAATTTAAATACCTTGTTTGAAGATTCAAGACTCGACAAAATTGCAAACTTCATCATCAAAATTCACTCTCGAAGGGCTGATCTCGAACGGCACCTCCATTGTGTCTAGGGCTGTGCTGTGTGTTGTTCCAGTGCTGATCTTGGGTCCCATAGGCTTCTTTGGCCTCGTGGACGTCATTAAAATATTTCATTTCATTTCATTTCATTTCATAGCATCATCCAGTGGTTGGATTTTCGAGGAGGAACTTTCTTCCTCATTACCACAGTCCGTCTAAGATCTGTTTGAGGTGGACGATTAGATTTGTCATTCAATTCTCCTTCTTTACCGCCATTAACACCCAACATCCCTAAGGATTTCAAAGACTCCATTAAAGAATCACAATTCTTGTTGATTTCTTTTGCTTGAGAAAATGATGAAACTGCCTCGGTAGCACCGTCCTCTAAAACCTCTTACTTGACCTTTGAAGAGTTGTTCAAAACCAAGTGAAGGTGAGGAATTTTGCATCAGTAAGTTCTTCGGAGATGCTTGACCTGAAACAGAGAGATCTTGAGTGCCTAGAGGAATGACATAGTGATGGGGCTCTACCCCAATCCATCGGGTAGGTTTCTTCCCTGATACCTGGGATTCCTTATCTTTTTATAGTCCACTAGTTGTTTCCAGCATTTGTTGCCCACTTTCAGCGAAATCTCAGCATGGAGACCGCTGGAAAGATCCATGTCAACGCATAACCATGCAGAGGTGGAGCTTTTATAA
Organism: Sequoia sempervirens; assembly: GCA_007258455.2. NCBI lineage: Eukaryota > Viridiplantae > Streptophyta > Pinopsida > Cupressales > Cupressaceae > Sequoia > Sequoia sempervirens. Next base: position 62,158 of record VDFB02346121.1, on the reverse strand, counting down.
TTGATCGTTTCATTTGAAGAGTAGTAGTATTTACCTAAGCCATTACCAATGGCACACAAACTATCTAACTCCCAAAATTCCAAGGGGAGATAAGGGAGTCGCACCCATAGTCCAATGTCGAAGAAAATATCTCTATTTGAAGATCAAAGGATGGGAACCATGGTTGTATGCAAAAGAAATCCCTTTGGAAGAACCAAGGTCTAGATTTTAAAACCAATTCCAAGTCTTCCTCAGAGGTAAATTTGAGGATAAAAATCCCCTTGCACATGGATACATGTATATCTCTTCCTCCATGTATTCTTTCCAATTTTTGGTTATCCATGCGTGAAGATCGTACAACTTGGGCCAGGTCTTGGTGAACCTACCAATGATGGCGTGTTTCTATAAATACGCTTCCCTATCACCAATGGAGCCATCCATGCATATTTTTGGAACATGGGTTGAATGACGGATTGGTAGGGGACTATGATGAATGATGTTAGGGGTGGAGGATTTTGGGTGAGTTGTCACCAGAGAGGAATTTAGAGACAGAAGTTGTTGGCCCCAAAGGCAAGGCCCATCGCACCTTTTGCAATCGCCTCCCTGTAACTGTGTGAACCGCTAATATGTACCGACGAAACCCTAGCATTGTTGCCACCTTTGTGAGCCCTTAGTTTTGGCCATTCCTGAGATCCATCAACCAGGTCATTGGAGGAACGTGGATCCTAGGGATTCGAGTCCATGGCTGCCCCATCGTTTCTAGAGACACTGCCAGAAAAGTCGGCAAAACCATTCCACCCTTGGCATTTATTTGCAGAGCAATGCTGCACCCAGTCTGGAGCATCATCCGTCAAAGAGACCACCTCATGTCACCCTAGTGGAATGGAGGAGGAGCAAGAATAAGGGTTTCGTAGCAGGCAAAGGTATGCAGGATTCAGAGGCATCGCTTGACATTTAATATTATCAAATATCAATATTATATATTATAATTACTAAAATATTGTCATTTTATTATTATAATTAATTTGATTTTGTGTTCATATTAAAATATTAATTTAATCAGTAATGTTTAAATAAATTATATATTTAATAAATGTTATATTACTAATTTTATATATTAAATAAATTTTACTAATAAAATAAATATAATATATATCTAAAAAATAAAATTTAAATCTATATTTTTATTATTTGAGAATTGTCTTGTGGTGATTGTTCCCATATATTATTATTTGTATAATTTTATTATAATATTTTTAATATTATAATTATTGTATTGTAATTAAGTTTAGTTTATAATATCATATTATTATATATTTGTAATCTTCTTATTATTATATTATAATGTTTATAAGTTTTTTTAATCCGTAAGCATTTTTTTAAAACCTGAGTTGTGAACGAGAGAGGTCACAAATTGAGGACTGCGGGTTGAAAGCCTGTGGGAACATTGGATTAGCAAAGGCATAGTGTCTGTGATCACAATATCCCAACAAAAACTTGAACCTGGTGACCACAACAACAATTCCACCACTTAACAATCGCACTATGGGATGAACCCCTATAATATTTATAAGATTATTATTATGTTATGTTTTATATTTTAGAATGAACATTGTTCTTATACTTTTTTAGTATTTTTAATACTAGTTTATTTCTTTAAACTATTAATATAATATTGTTATTATTAAATAAGTATTTGTTACAATTTGTTTATTTTTAATTTAATATTTTTTTTTTTTCTAGGCAAGTGTTGTCATGGGGATAGCTCCCTTTTTATTAAGTTCAAAAAATAGAAAATTACATAGAGAGTGCGTCAGACCAACCTATTGGCCTCGTAGTTTCATTACATACATAAGGCCTTCTGAGAAGGCAATGATCCTCACAATCTGATATGCAAAAAATAGATCCCAGTTCTCACTAACAAAGTAGTTGAAAGTTTGTGCTCTTCCTCATCAATCCCTCTCTAAATAGAGTAAGGGCATGGGTAAAGACATTTTTCTTTACAACAACTACATCAAAGATACCTACAATCCATCCCAAACCTAGTTTCTTCTCAATAGTTGCTACCCATGCTCTAAACACATCCCCGTTGGCATCCACTACTAAATTGTGGGCAACAACCTCACCCCATGTCTTGGCCCCCATCACTTGCACCATTTCCATGAGCAAATATTGATAAGTCTATCTGTTGTGGACATGGCCTGCGTCCATATCTCAACCCCCACAATTTTCACCAATGCCTATGTTGTTTCCTCACTTTCTACCTTAAACAGTCACTTTATCTGAGCTTCCTTCGTCTCTACAGCACATTGGCAAGTCACACCCCAACTCATGTTGAAAGCCATTTGAAATTTTGAACAATAAGCACACCCAATCAGCTTCTTATAGATATTGACTTGATTCAAAGCTTCTTTCAAGAGGATTTTGAAGCAAATAGTCAAGCCATGATGCATTACACCCATATCGCACTCACAATGCAATTGAGATTTGATTCGCCTTTGCAAACTTTATTTTCCAGTTAGCGTCCTTAACAAGTGTTGACGTGGATGTTAGTTGTGCACCAACAGACAGATGAAATTCTCACAAAGACTCCACAGGAACCTATCTTTCTTGAAAGATTGCACCGAGACAACCTAAATCTAACGTTAACTCAGCTTAATCCCAAGGTTTGTTTATGTCAGGTCTTGATGCACTAGGTTCACCCAAGGTTCATTGTGATAATGTTGTTACACACGAGGGGTAAATGGTCCTTCCAGTTTTGGAAGTTATCATAAAGATATGAAAATAATCTTCGTCTGATCATTCAATAACTTCATAAAATCAACAAATTTGTAATAATATTTCATGAAATTCAAATAACTTGCATTTATCCAAATAGATTTAGCTTTAAGCATTCAACAATTTCATGGAATCAAAAGATTTTCAATAAAACTCCATGCATTCATTACTTTTTGGAACATTTTCTAAAATTTAAAACATATATTTTAAAACAAAGCATAAAAAATTATTGAAAAGTAAAATTTCTCCCAAGTATTATCCATGCATGCCTCAAGAAATAACCAAAGCAAAGCAAACCATTCCATTCGTCATCAAATTGCTTCACAGCTAGGCACATAATGATGCGGGATTTTAAAGAAAAGGGGTATTATTTGCCATCGGATAGTGTCAATATGCACCCTTAAACGATGCAGCACACGGTCTTGTCCAATAGGAACAAACAATCATCTACGTAAGATTTCAAATCAAGAAATAGCTTTGAAATTGGCTCTAATATTGATTAACTTCTAATGAAACATACAAGTTTTTAATCTGGAATGCAATAGAAAATAGGAAAAAGAACAAAACTTGGAAAAGTTTTGGTTCTCGACATCCACAAATTCTAAACTTAAAATAAAATAAAGAAGTAAACGACCTTTTATAGAAACAAGGCCCTAAAAAGTTTAAACTTAGTCCATCAAAGAGAATCAGAAAATAAACTAAAATGTAGCACGTGGCATGGGACAATTGTCATTAGAACATTCTAGGGAAAGTCAAAATACTTTGACTTCTTCATCAACAGCAATCTTCAACTTCAAGCTTCGGTTCTCAAGTACTTTGCACAAAACAAGATTGTCAGTGTTTTTCAAAATCTCCGGGACTAGATACCTTCACCGGGACCGAGAACAATCCTGCAAAATTCACTTCAAAACTATATCATCACACAAAACTCCTAACATCCAGTATCTGATGGTCTATTCTTCTTCATTGAACTCTGGGTATGAAGACTCACCTTCACCCTTCTTCTGCTAATACTCTCGGAAAGCGACCAACACTTGATGCATACACTCCTTTGAAACTCTCTGAATCACTTTCCAACAATACTTAAGCCTAACATAATCTTCTGATATTTGAATGATGTTTTCATTTCTCTACATCATTTATGCTTCATATTTGACCATGGCATTCCTCCACTTTATAATTTCATCAATAACCTCTTGGATTAATGAGCGAACAGGGTCCTTATTTACCCTTTCAAGTCATTCCTTGAAATCTTTTACTCTTTATCACCTTGTCCTAGAGTCCAGGGATCACAACTTTACTATGCTAGCATTTCAATAAAGCTTTCATCTCTATCACTCAGCTTCTTGCATCTCTTAGTGACCTTTTCAAATCCTTCTACACATTGTAGCAAAGTGTCACTTTCCCAATTCACTTGTTTTCTCCACTTTTCAAATACTGGAACTTCTTGTTTTGTGGTTATCTTTTCATTCACCAACTCTCAGACATTTGTCTGAATAAGAGCTTTTAACTTTCACCTTTCTAAATCAGTATGTTCTTGGAGAAATTAGCATTCCCCTTCTAGTCTTTTAGACTTGTCACACCAACGGTATGCCTCCTTATGTTTCCCAATTGCATCTTTACTTAACTCTCTCCTTGCTTGACCAAGTACTCCATCCATTCTTCAAATACGCTTACCTTCTGGCGAAGCGTTGCAATAGCATATACTTGCTCCTTAGATGTAAGTACCAGATTTTGAAGCAATTCAGTCTGCATTTGATCAGATTGGGCTAAAGACTTGATAAAACCTTCCAAGCAAGTAATCTGCTCCTTTAGCTCTATTTTCTTCTATTTACTCTTTTGTACCCTGGCGACAGTTGTCTCTAAATTTACTTTCATTTCTTCTAATTTGTGTCCCCATGATGAATGTCTGACATTGACTGTTGGTGTTATTTCATGCTTGCCCTTATCTCCCACCAGAGTAGCTATTCGGAGAGTTCTCTCTCCATCCACATTCCTCTTCATAGCATGTCTTATCTTTGCTCTACCTCTAGGTTTAGGGGTCTCTACTTCTGAGATCCATAGGCACCAATTCCACTTCCAATGGTGGAGCCATTTTCCTGACTAGCCAATCAGGTGCTTCTTCATTCTATTCTACCTCTTCAACATTTCTTCGTTCCTAATGATCTGCATGCTCAGGAACTTCTCCTCTTGAACTATTGACATTATCTGTCACACCCCCTAGAACTTGAACACCTTCAACCTCACTAGCATGGATTTTGAATTATGTCTCTTCCTTTTCGAGACTTATATTCTCTTGTCTTGTCATGTGCTCAGCATTAGTCCTTGGGGCATCATTTTCATGTTGTCTTCAAACATCAAGATTCTCCTCATCTCTTACTTCACCACCCAAGGTTTGTGAGGACTTTATATTTTCACTCTCAACCCGACCTTCTCTTGATTTATCAGAAGCCTACAGTATCTCCTATTTCGAGCTTTCATCAATTTTTTCAGGGTTTCCCACCTTCGGGGCGAGTGATCTTCTTATAAAATATTCTTCTTCTTGATCCATAGGATTTGACCCTGTATCTGGCACTTCTTCCACTACTGCTTGCACCATAGGATTTTCTTTAGATCATTTTTCTTCAAATTGTTTCATCATGGTAGTCAACTTTTCTAACTACTTTCTAACTTCTTCATTTGGCTCAGGACTTTCCTTTTGGATTATAGGAGTCCTTCTCAGTGTTTGCCTCATTGTTGCCATATTAACTAAAGGTGGAGAGGTAAATATATCTGCAACTTTCTGAGATGCAGATCTTGTCTTAGCACGAGTGTGTGTGTCTTCATTCTCACCTCTTCATCAGTCATAGGTTGAACTTTTGGTTTTACTGTAAAAGAAAATGTCACCTTAGGCTTTATTGTTACATTGGCCTAATCAGCCATGGTCTTTTAATGCTAACTAGCTAGCATCACTGGAATTCTCCATCTTGAAGTATCGAGAATTCTTTCCTCACCATATCCAACTGCCTCTATCTTTCCAACCTTTCTTTTCTTTTTAGCAGTATCAGCATACCCTAATTCATCCTCTATTTGTTGCTTTCTCTTCACATTAGGTCGGTATGTGAGTGTTACCCCAGCTTCTTTTAATGATTTACTGTAACCACAAATCCAGTGTTGAGTGTATGTCAACACTTGCTCATAAATCTCCTTAATGGTTACTATTTCCTTCTTTATATAATCTAGGTCTAGGATAGGTTCATCAAAAATATTTTTTGTATTATAAATTGGATTCAACACCTCTCAATCATCTGTATCCAACTGCTCTGGAATATCATTGAGTCTAAGAAGCCTTGCTACTTGTAATGGAAACCTTTGGTATGATCGCTTCCTTACTTGATGCTCGTCATCACAATTATGCCAAAAGTCCTCTAAATCATGAGCATGAGCATACTTACTGCCTACTTGCTTGGCAAGGTTTCCTTTTAGAGTATAATTATTTTGTCGGAGTGTAAAGAACTACAGCTTATATAGTTGCAACTCTTCCTCACACATATCAACATTTTTGGCCACAGCACATTTGTAATTCTCGAAGGTGATGGGGAATTTGACAGAACATTTCTTGTGTGCTTGCGAGAAAAGGGCATGAGAAGTGTGCACCTGTCTCACCAATTCTAACAAAAACATCTTGTTTGTTAGATATTGGGGTTGCATAAAGGGGTATCATTTGAATCCTTCCACCCTGATGTAGGTGAAAGTAGGAAATTGAATGTATCAACTCCCAACCAACCGGATAACACTTTGTGCTTGTAGGGACAATCTCTTGGCTATTTCACCTTCCATTATTCTTAGTAGCTTCATGAAAACACATCGTTAACCCTCTGGTAATGCTCTTAGTATTGATGGATAGTGATCTGAAGTACATGAGTGTATATCAAATCATTCCCTGGTTCTTTTCCCAAGGTACCATCTTTGTTCAATCCTTGTATGTTTTCCCTCAGGGCGCAGGAATAAACAACAAAAGAAGATAGAAAACCATAAGGTGTCTGAGAATGTCATTAACTTTTCATGTAGCATGTTGTTGATGAAACTTCCCCAGTAAATTTGCATAGGACCTTCCATTAATTTCACTATAAGTTTGAACATCTAGGGTTCAAATTTGTTGGCATCTTTGAGTCCAACTATCTTGGTTAGGGTTATGATGTCCTAGACATCCTGAATAAACGCATACCTCAGGATTTGTCTCATTTGCTTGGTAATCTCCTCCTGGCACCATGTTGCATTCATAAATTTCTTGTTTTTCTCTTCTACACTCAGGTATGTCGTGTCTAGGACTTGCATATCCAGGACTTAGGAAACCCTCCTACCAAATGCAGTCCACTTGTGATAATGTTCCTTGTGCACTGAGAGGCATTCTCTTGTCAAATCCATGTGACAAATTCAATGTCAATAAACCATCCTAGATGAGTGTTTGTAATTATCTCACTAATTGATACACCCTGTGAAATAGGGGATTCAAATTCCTCATCTATCGGCCTTCTTCTAGAAGTGCTCTATTTTTCTGGGTTTCCTGCATTATTAGTAGATATGTGCCTTGTGTGCGAGTTAGGGTTAAATCTAACCATCCATTTTCAACAATTCATAAAACTTACAGTCTACAATTAGGTTAAATTCATTTCAACATAATTAACATTTCAATTACCAAACCAGGGGTGATGCCATTTAACCTAAGAAACGCATGCATAGAAAAATTAACAAAATTTTAGTTATTTGAAGCATACCTGGTTTTGTTGGTCGATTTTCTGAACGCAACCTCAAAACCCTTGGTAGCTGCGTTCTTCAGCTTCTTGAGGTTTACCTTTCTTTGTGTGCCACAATCTTGGTTTTAATTCTCTAGTGTCCTTACAAGTGAGCAGTATGGCGTAAGGTAGAGTGTTATGAAAGCAACTACATGCACAAGGTGGTGCCAAGTATGTGTATTGTTCGCCACCTTAATTAATTTCCTTTTGCAATGCATTAATTTCCCTGAATAAAGGTGCAATCATGGTGGATTAGGGTTCAAATCATGAACTCCTTGGTTTCTGTGCAGGGCCCACCATTCGAGAAGAAGACAACATAGAAGGCTAATGTGGCACACTTACGTGTCACTTCAATTCTTACGAGGCAAAGGCTTTATAACTAAAGCCAACATTTGGATACTTAACAACTCACAATCAAACGAGGCTTAAATCATCCAACAACGGACCTTGAAAAGATTATCGGGAATCGAGACTTTTACCCACCGAGTTCATGAGAATTGGGTGCAAAGGGAGACTTGGGGTCGGGTACAAACGAGACCAAATTGATTAAAAACATATTCACAATAAAACTTCCGGTCTCTAATTCCAAAGAAAAGAAAAGCCACTATTGGGCTAACCAGCGAAGAGGGGAAACGTAAACACCGGAATGATTTTATCCGAGTGATGACCCATCGAGCATGACTATCGACCGAGCAAAAAGTGAGACTTACGAAAGATACAACATCCTTAGAGCAACAACACCTACTTCCAGGACCCGAGGGTCCTATGATTCAACAGGAGCAGGGAAAAGATTTAGCAACATTCCAAGACTGGCAAAGCAATAACTTAAGTGGGAGCAGGACAGTTGGGTTAAAACTTACCATTTTACCATTTCCTCCAAAAGCAGCACACTAAAGCAAGCAAAAGCAAAGCAAAGGAAAGAAAAGCAGTAGAAAAAAGGGGGTCCACATTTTGCCAAAGAGCAAAATGGGGCATGTTGTGAGACCACACAACAACAAGGACAATGAATCAATATATGTGGCACCACCAAAGCCCAGTTGAACATCCTCTTAGGTCAGATCAAATCAACCAATGAAAACACCTAGAAAGAAGACACACTGCCAATTAGCCAATGAAAACACCTCATCCTGCCACCTTAGATTCTTGCCCATCCTTGGAAAAAATAATGTCTAGTCCCAGCCAAGCCTTCGAATTTGACTCCACCTTATCCAAGACCTCACCATTTGCACCCACGTTTCCAGCAAATCTGATGTCACATTAAATTTAATATATGTTTTTAAATATATATTTTTTAATATATAAATATTATTAAAATATAATATGATATATATCTTATTAAATTATCAAAACATTATATTAATAAAGCTAATATTTATTTATTTTACTGAGATTTCATGAGATGACTTTATAAAGCTAAAGTGGAGTAAAATACATTCCTAAAAAAGTGTCAAAATAATAGTTTACCTTCATTTTATTTAAATCCACCCATAATACCCCAAAATTTATAAAGTTTAATGTTTTACATGTTTACTTTAGAAAAAATAAATTTTATTTGAAGAGGATAATTTTTTTTAGTTTTTAATTAAAAATTTGTATTAATAACTAATTAACAAAACTCATGGCAATAGTATTGCAATAAAATATTGACATATAATCATTTAAGAAATAACACACTAATGTTAATTATTATAATGTAAATTGTAGGATAATGAATGTCTATATTCTAATTTAATGAAACAAAAGTGTATTTATTAATAGTGACATCTTTATAATTATAATTATTTAATGTATTATAAGAAGTCAAATATAAACATGCAATGATAATTATTTTCTAAAATTGTTATTAATAATTTAACTTATATAATTTTTAAAAACATATAGTTTGTAACTGTTAATATCTAGCTTAATGGAACAAAAAATCGTGTAATAAGTTGGTTCATACTAATGATAATATATAAGATTGAATCTTATTTCAAGAGGATTTTTTTTATTTATAAGATTGAATTTTATTAATGTTAATATATTAATACAAATTTATAAATAATAATAATTAACAATTAAAAAAATACAACACTTATAAGATACAATTTCATATAGTTTGTAAATGTTAATATATTAATACAAATTTGACATAATCATTATAGGTTCATAATAATGACAATATATAAGATTGAATTTTATTTCAAAAGGATAGTTTTTTATTTATAAGATTGAATTTTATTAATGTTAATATATTAATACAAATTTATAAATAATAATAATAATAATAAACAATTAAAAAATACAACACTTATAAGATACAAATTTTTTTTTTTGATAATATAAGCAGGGAAAGGGCCCTGATCCCCTGGTACAAAGACATAATAGCAAACAAAGAAACAGACAGGGAAAACAACACTAGCCATTTTGTTGACTCTATTTGGCACGCAAGTCGAGCTTCCAAAATTGTAACCACAACACCATAACAAGCTTAATCAAAAACATAATACCAAGGCTAATCCAATTGATGGTGCGCAAACCATTAATAAGATCAACCAAAACCCAATAGGTACTTAACCATAACAAAGCTATTATATAATAGTAGTCCGGAATAATAAAGTTAAGAATCAAGATTTTCAGAGCAACCATTAGAACAAAAGAGGAACAATGCCAAAAAATTAGGCCAATGAGGACCGAAATTTTCCAATTTGGGAGACCAACTTCCTCCAATCTGGGACCTCAGCATCTTCACAGACCTTCTTATCTTCATTCTTATCCATCTTCTTGAGCATCTTTTGATCTTAGTATGACCAAAAACAAGGCATAGAGAATCTAATTTTGGGTCCAAAAATAAGGACGTGCTGATGGAGTCAAAAAGGCCCATCTTCCAACAAACCCCTCCACCTCTATAGGAGAAATAGCCAAGAGAACATTGTCCATTGCAGCAAGGACTCTCACACCTGCCAATACTCCACCTCAAAAGGAGTAGGCTCCACCTCGATAGGAGCACCAAGGGAGAAGACTGACTAAAAAAGCAAGCACAACCCACCAAGCCCACAGAACCTCTATCCACCTCCATAAGATAGATCTCCACCTCAATAGGAAGGGTCTCTACCTCCATAAGAGACACAGACTGCAAAGCCAGGAAGACTGCACCCACTCTAGTGGAGAGATAACTCCTAGACTAAAAGGGAAGCCGAAGCAACAAGGCCTTCGAATCAAACTTTAAACTCAACCCCATTAAGTTCAATAAAATTGTCTTATCAAAGATATCTTCAAAAACAACGTCCACAGGAGATGAAGCAACCACCTCCTTAGATAACCAGAGAGTTTCACAACCCTTGGCTTCAATATTCAAAAAATCATAGCAAAGGCCGTTAATGCTGCAGAAAGAAAGACCCACAAGCAAACCATTCTCACTGGCTCCCAATTGAGAAACAAACAACTTCCAAATAGGACAAAGCCCCCACCACCGGAAGAACTTTCAAAACAGGTTCAATACAACCTCACAAAAAGTGATTCCAAAAACTTCAGCAAAAACACCTCTCCCACAGAGACCAACCATACCACCTTCCAAATCAACAACAGCCACCCAAAAAGAACACAAGTCAAACAAAGCACCAACAACCAACACTGAAACCAAACTAACAATAGAAACCTATTTTGATATTGTCTGTAAATGTTAATATATTAATACAAATTTGACATAATCATTATATGACACATTAATATTATTAAATATTAATTTTATCAATGGACAAAATGGTTGCATGTTTATATCTAGCTTAATGTAACAATAAACCGTGTAATAAGTTGGTTCATAATAATGACAATATATAAGATTGAATTTTATTTCAAGAGGATAGTTTTTTATTTATAAGATTGAATTTTATTTGAAGAGGATAGTTTTTTATTTATTTTCGATTGGTTCAAAACCCTACTTATTAATAACTAATTAAACAAGAAAAACAATACTCATCGCAATAGTATTGTTTGACGACAAGTATTGTTATTATAGTGAAAAAATATCGATCATATGTATACAACTATTGTGGTAGCAATGCATATGCATTCGAGTATTTCATATTAATAGTTTGTCCTATCACAAATATAAAAGGTGAACACAATAAATACTTTGTATTTTCATTGTCAAAAAAATTTAGTGTTCAATTATTGATTCATTTTTGTTGGATATAAATTGTATCTTAAATAATAATGTGTTGTTTTTATAAAAACAAATTATTTTTTGTGTTCAATTATTGCTCCATTTGTGTTGGATATAAAATTTAGAGATAACAAAGATTTATGGTTACCAATAGGTATTCGGTTCATTTAGGTTACATATAAGTTATATTTAAATAAAAATATGATATTCTAGAAGCAATAAATGTTTTTTTTGTTCAACTACTAGGGGTACCATGATTAAGTTTCAGTCAAATCTTTAAAAAACAAATTTTAGACACTACTCAATAGATGTATTGATGTGGCAAGTTGTTTGATGAGTCACACCTCCAAACCTTAGTTATAGATAGATAAGAGGTGAATCCACATTTCAAAAAGAAAATGAAGGTCCTACAATATTCCATGCAACTTCTACATGCTCACAAAGTTAGCATGCATGACTATTGGCCCCTCTCCCCTACTAGACCACTCCAAAAAATATTGTTCTATTTGAAAACAAAACATTTCAAAAGTAATGTTTATAAGATTTGTTGCATTAATATTTGCACAGTGTCTAAAAAAATCAATACACTTTCATAAAAGGTTATTTAGTCTAATTAATTAGTTAATGTTATGATAAATATATTTAATGAATCTAAATAAATGTTTTTGATAAAATAAGTAAGGTTAGGGTCTCGATCCCATATAAAAAAGAACCACAAAGTTGTAGAACTCAACAAAACAGATTGGGGAAAATAGCCCTAGTCGGGAACATCAAAGAGAAAATAGCATCAACAACGCCAATGAGTCTACAGAACTCAATAAAGATTGATCACAACATTAACAATCCACATGTCTAAATAAAAACACATGCAATACCAGATCAACCAAAACCACCATCTAGTAATTAGAGTCTTAAATTCTAGCAAAGTATTACTTAAAACTAAGAAAATTAACATATGAAACTAGACAAATTCTTTAACAATATTTTTGTAGGCCATACAAAAATAGGCACATCTGCTAGATAAACATTACCATAGCCACATCAAAGAGACAAAAACTAAGAGTCTTCAATAAGAATCCAATTTCCTTGGAGTTCTTCCACCACTTTGGTCCAACTATCCTTGTGCTCTTTCTTCTCGTTCTTGTCAACATCATTCATCTGCCCTTTTTCTTCTATTGTTTCTTGATTTTACCTGTCCAGATATAGTTCCCATTATAGTCTTCTTCATTATACCTTCCACCACCCTGCATATGTTTTTGATGGCTCCTTCCATTAACTAGAACCTTTTAGAACTTTCAACCTCTTCAATTTATTTTTCCAAGTGATCCATTTCGGACTTTGAGAGATTCAATTATGGGGTTTGAATTATTGTTATCCCCATCCATAGGGCATCCCTGAATTTGAGGTGTTGAATAGGGTTTTCATTCTCTTCCTCAACAATTAGATTTTCACTGTTTTCCTCCACTTCATCTTCTTCTTTAGGAACATTACCCTTGATTCCCATATTGTCTCCATCTGACTCATTGTTATCCCCTTCTTGATCTTCACTTTCCTCCTCCTTTTCTTCATACCTAGAATCCTCATCCTCTGAAAACTCGGTTTCACCCAAGTTGTCAGGGACATACTCTTCTTCTAAAGAGTCAAGACTCTCCCCTCGACTACCTTTTTTCCTTTTTTATCAATGCCTTTCCCTTTGGAGGCACCTTTAGCAAGAATAATTGACCTCCTTCCTCTAGGGGGAACTGAACCACAGTTGAAGCTAGTGTCCATGTCATCAAAAATGGTGATTGTGGGTTTTTTCTGCTTAGTTTCATTAGGTTCAATCTATCGACATTTAATTAGACCAGAGGAAAGGGGAGAGGATTTCCTTTTCTCTAGAGTAATTTTAAGGATATCCTCCAAGGAAGGCTCAACAGTGATAGGAGAAGGGTTTTTAGTCTCATTTGAATTAGACACTTTCTCAGTGGAATGGGATTTGCTTTCAATTAACTCAATGCGCATAGAGCATCTAGGATTTTAAGGGTTCTCAATAAGATTAATAACAAGGGTAATCTGTGGAGTAGTAGCAAGGGAATATTTATAGATGACCCTAATAAGACCTTGGTGAAGGGAGGGATTAGCCCCATTTTTCATACTTTAATGAAGGGAGGAATACAAGAAGAAGGGGAGGTTGATCTTTTCCAAATGGTAGACATGATTTAAGATGGGAAAATGATAACCATGAATAGACATAAAACACCCTGCTATGGTAAAATATTTCATGATAAAAATACTTACATTATGATAAGGAGTCGACAGCTTCAATATTGAGTATTCTGAAATCTCTTAGCTTTCTCCTTCACCTCGAAGAATTTATCAATGAACTCCTGGTAGTTTCTTGTACCCTTCTTCACCACCTTTTTCCTTCATACTACAACCTTGTGGCACGAGCAATTAACTTTGTAGTAACAATGAATCATAACCCACCAATTTTGACTTTTCCATCACTCCAGGAATTCACAAACTTATAGTTGAGGCTTTCATTATACCCCTCCATGGCTTCAAAAAAAGGGGTGAATCTTTCCCTTTTGAATAGACCTAACAATTCTTCGTTTTGCTTAAGAGTGTCACAATTCCCAAGTTTAGTCCTTTTCCTGGGACCCCCCATGATATATTCACCCACCAAATAGTCTTTGCGAAGAATAGGTAGTCTTCCCCTAAACCTTTCCCGTCAAACAACGAAACCATAAGCAAGGTGAATTCTTCAACATTTAGGTTAAAAGTAGCAACTTTCATTTGGGAAAGCTTCAATTTAAGCCCACCATCAATTATGACAGGAAGCAGAGATTTGGAAGGATCGCGAAGATAGATATCGCACATGTATCTCATGCCCTTTTTGGAAATGATGAAAATTAGAGCTTTAAAATAACTATTAAGCTAGTAGTCATTCCACACGAGTTTACAAGCTAAGACTACAAGGAAGGTGTCATTTCGACTGGTTATCAAATGATATTTGAAATGAGTCTTAGTAGGGAAAATTAATTTTTCATTCACCTTAGCGTACCATCCTATAACATCAAACCATAGATTTTTATTAATGTCACCTTTCATCATGCCTTTAAACTTCGACACTGAAAAGTTGGGGATGCTAGTATAATCATTAGGGAAAGCCCAAACTGTATATCCAATAGTACCCATAATAATCATAAACTAGATAACCTTTATCCATTTCCTATTATCATGAATATGCATTATATAACCCAACATTATAAAATAATTAACAAGATTCATCCCATCATACTTTCAACACAGGATTATATGTTGCATCATATTTCTCCTTATTAACTATATCCTTGATATGACATAGAAGTGAATAGTACTCCCAATAGGTCCACAAATTATGCTTAAGGCTCTCATTAGCCATAACATCCGCAACAAAATTCATTTCCCTATACAAGTGACAGATTTTATAATGTTGAAAAGTTTTGAGAATTTTTCTACACATCCATAACATCTCTCAACTTCCAGGGCACAACAGTATTCTCCTTAAGGTTGTCAATTATTAATTTAGAGTCCCCTTCAATTATGACCTTAGTATAGCCTTTCTCCTTCATTATGTTTGAACCGGCCCACACATCCATTGCCTCAACAACATTGTTAGAAGCAATTACTAATTTTTTGCTATAGCCCTCTATGAGAGCCCCTTAGTGATTCCTTATAACTCCCCCACTCCTGCTAAACTCAGATTACCTTTAGAGCAACCATCAAAGTTGCATTTGATCTAGCATACCTTCGGGGTGACCAAACAGTTTTTCTTTAATCCCCATAATTACTTTATTTTTATTTCTTGATAAGAGGGTAAGTGTTTAGACTGAGCAGAAGTACCAACATCAATGTTCTCCTAAATCTAGTGTCTTATAGTCAAGAAAAGATCCTTACTGTTTTTTGTTGTTTCCCTAAAAAATTTGTTATTTCACTCCTTCCAAAGCCCCCATGCTATACAAGGAGGGACTTGTCTCCAAAGGTTGACAATTATATTATGAGAGTAAGGGAAAACATTCCAACTTGCCAAAAATAATTTTATTGGAGGAAAAACCCATTCAGTCATGAGGATAGGGAGAAAGAAGGACTACACCTCACTAGAGTAGGATCAATTGAACAAAATATGCATTATAGACTCCTCAGTTTCATTGCATAGATAACATTTGTTGAAAAATTGGAATCCTCTTTTATTTAGATTATCAGTAGTGAGGATCTTACCTTTAGCAACCACCCACCAAAAATAGTTCACCTTTGGGATCAAGTTTTTTATCCATACCAACTTCTAGTGGAAATCATCCTCAAGGATCAAAGGTTTCTCCATAACTTCATAAACAAACTTCACAAATAGGATTCCCTGAGGGATTTTTGTCAAAACCCATTCATCTTCTCTATCTTTTGAAAATAAATCAACCTCCCCAATCTATTCGATTAATGTGTGCAACGAAACATCCTAGTTTTATTTTCTTCCTCCTCTAAGATTAACACCATTCAAGTAATTTTTGAAATTGATCCATTGTGGTTTCTGACCATCCCAATTGATATACCCGGTAACCTGCTTTCCAAGGCTTCTTATGACCTTGTGTTTGATCTGGATAAGATTGTCAATGGAGGATAAGGCAGAACATTTAGACCAAATATCATCCCAAAATCCAGTGTTTATACCATTTCTAATTCTCTTTTTGACTTCCATTTTCAACAATCCTCTTATTTTAAGAAGATTATTCCAGAAAATAGAACCATAAGGTAGCTCTTCAACTCTAAGCCCTGCTCCCTGTTTCCCAAGTATTTAGCTCTTATAATTTTAACCCAATCTTTAGTTCCTTCCAAGAGATGCCACCCCATTTTTACAACAAGAGCTTTACTAAAAAGCTTCAACCTTATGATTCCAAGACCACCATCCTATTTCAAAGCACAAACTTTATCCCAACCCATAAGGGCCATCTTGTTTCTCTCCTTTGTTCTCGACCAAAAAAACCTCCTTTGGATCTGTTCATTTTTTTCTGCAATGAAGAAAGGGATATTGAAGAGGGAAAGGTAATATACTAGTATGTTTTATAGTGAAGCTTTGAGAAGTTGCAACTTCCTAGCTTGGCTTAGGAATTTTCCTTTCCATCCTACTAGTTTTTTTTTTTAATCCTTTCAATGATATAATTATAATAGTTATTGTTTAATTTCTTAGAGATAAGTTGGAGACCAAAGTAAGCGTCAAGGAGAACAGCATCCTCGCAACCAAGTATTTGCATCACCCTATCTTTAACAATATGATTAGTATTAAAGAAGTAAATCTTACTTTTATTGTAGTTAATATGGTGGCCCAAGGATTTTGCATAATCATTGAGGATGGATTTCCAATGTCTGGCTTCAGCAATTGAGGCTTCTCCCATAAGGTGGTATCATCCACAAACTGTTGATGAATAGCCAGAGGAAGAGAGGAAGCATCCTTGAACCCTTTTAACAAATTATAATCCAAAAGCTTTTGAATATTTCTACCAAGAACCTCCACCACCATAATAAAGAGGTATGGGGTGAGGGGATCCCCTTGTCTTAAACCCTTCCAACAAGAGAAGAACCCCTTAGGGACTCCATTCACAAGAATAGAAAATTTAGGGGTCATGACACAAGAGGTGATTAATTTAAGGAATCTTCCATTAAACCCTAACTTTTTTAAGACAACTATAAGAAATGGCTAGGACACCCTATCATACGCTTTTGAAATATCCATTTTTAGTGCCTTCCCTTGCTTCTTGTTGAGATCCATAGAGTGAAACACCTCATGAGTATAAATAGAAACATCTAAGATCTGCCTCCCTTGAACAAAACCTTTTTGGTCAACAACAATCATCCTTGTCAGAACCACCTTCAATTTATTAACAATTATCTTAGAAAAGATCTTATAAATGGTATTCCATAGGTAGATAGGTTTGAAATCTTTCATAGATAAAACTTATTATTTTTTAGGGATAAGAGAAATAAAAGTGGAGTTGAGTTGATTTAAAACCCTGCCAAATCTATAGAAGTCACAAGCAGCATTTAAGAGGTCTTCAGAAGTAATATCCCAAAACTCCTGGAAAAAAAATAGGAGGAACCCATCTGGCCTCAGGGCTTTGTATGCATTGAAGGAGAAAACATCAGCCTTAACTTCTTGAAGAGAAACAACTTTATTCAAGTATTTAAGGTCTTATTCAGAGATGACCTGGGGAATCACCTAAAGAAGTCGTTATAGCTCGTCAGAGTCAACCTCAAGATCCTTTTGAAAGTCAAAGAAGAAAGAGACAACACTTTCAATTTCCTCCTCCGAGTTCAGGATGGAGCCATCATCTTTTATAAAATATTTAATCCTTTTTTTGCTTCTATCTTTCATAGTTGATTGGTGGAAAAACTTATTATTTTTGTCTCCTTCAATGAGTCATTGAACTCTAGATTTATGTTTCTAGAAAATCTCTTCATTCTTGTTGATTTTGTACCATTGAGCGCTTAAATCTTCTTCCTTGTTGCATATAGCCTGATCAACATCACCTTTTTCCATCATATTTTACACCTCATTGATGTTGTCTCTGATAGATTTCTTAGTATGAAAGATGTTTCCAAAAGAAAACTTATTCCATCCTTTGATCCTTTCTTTAATTTTCTTGAGTTTATTAGCCAAGCAGTACATAGGGGTTCTAGCACAAGGTTCATTCCACGATTTGTCCACAAGAGATTTAAAGTTAGGGTGGTAAGTCCACATAATTTCATATCTGAATGGGAAAAGTCCCTTAACAAAATTATCCTCCCACCAAAGCAAAAGGGCATTGTGGTCTGAGCCAAATCTATGAATAGCAGATAAGGTTACAGTCGGGAGAATGTTCCAGTTGGAAGAAATAAGAAATCAATCAAGTTTAACTTGAATGAGGTGGTTTCCCTAGCATCTATTAGACCAAGTGAATAAAGATCCCATCAAAGGAACATCAATGAGGCCAACAGAGTTAAGAAACCTATCCAGATCCATCATGCTATTTGAAAAAGCCTCTAAGCCCCCTTTTTCTCAAAAGGAAACAACAGATAGTTAAAGTCCCCTCCCAACATCCAATAATACTCTTTATTGTTGCTTAGTTAATTGGCTAGAAAATCCCATAAGTCCAGTCTTTCTAGGCAAGAGTTAGGACCATAAATATTTAACAGATTTTATTTATTAGATGTGACAAGATCTTCAAGAGAGAATAATAAGCAGTTCTTACTAAAAAACCCCAAAGAACCCTTGAATCTAAATGGGTTCCAACAAGTAGCTATACCTCCCAAGGCTCCATCAACATCACTAACAGCATAAGTTAGGAGATGATTATTAGGTTGATTTCCTGGTTTGTGAATGGATACTTTGAGTTTGATCTTCTTGATTAGAGAGGCTTACATCCATGTTGGCATTATACATGATTCATATGTTGTGTTTGATCTAAGAGATTGAACGGTGTTTTGGGTGTTGTTGAGGCTTCTCATTTGGGGTTGTAAGGAAATCATACTTGACACAGCATTGCACTTTGAGGTGTTGATAGAAGGGCATGTTATGGTTTTTAGGTTTTCTCTCTTCATTCTATGGTTCCTTCCTAGATGTTCATGTGATTTGAGGGGATTGTGGTGACACGTTTTGAGAGAGTATGCAATTGTTGGTGTTGCATGTTTAGATCATTGTGAATGTTCTTGGTACTTCATTATTGATCATTTATCACCTTGGTATAGTGTTGATTGGTAGACTGATATGCTTTAAGATTACCCATGCAGTGGGAGTTCCTGGATATGTATGTTCTTCATTGACAGGTTTGCTGCAGGGAGCTTGATTGTGGTTTATGGGTTGCATATGTTGTTGGCATGAGTTTATTGATATTATTGATACCTAGGAGGTATGGATGATTGGATGTATTAGCATGTGTTGTGGATGCTATTTCCGATCATGTGGGTTTTTCACCTTATGACAGCAACTTGTTTGGAGCCTCTGTTATCACTTGGATTTGATGCTTGTGTTCTTAGATTGGTGCATCTTCACCTTGGCATGTTCATTTTCTTCCATAGGTGGCATGTTGGATGATGAGAGAAGTTCTTTCTTGATATGGTGGTCACTTTGGCTTTATTGCAGGTATCTTGATGGAGCACGAGAGTATACTGGAGATTCATGTGGTTTCATGTATGGCTATGATGATGTATTTCATTGATGATCCTTTATGCAATGTATATAACAAGTGGAAGAATGTTGGTATATGGTGTTGTACACCATTGTATAAAATATTATATTATAATGTTGTAATTAAATAATTATTTAGTTGTGATGCATCTAGGTGATGTGGTTAATCACACTAGGTAATTATTTGGGGACCACTTTATGTTGTACTGTAACATTGTATTACTATTTAATGTGTGAGAGACATGAGATAATAATTTAATATTGGGGAAATATTTAATAAAGTGAAAACTTAGTACCCAATATTAAATGAGGGGTTAGTGGTTTTGTATTCACATGGTTTTGTGGTACATGGTTTTATCTTACCACTTGGTTGTATTTGTCTGAGCTTGTATCTATAAAAGCAAATGCATGTTTAGTGCATAAGGTTGGCTTGGTGAGTGGGTTGTCATTATTGAGTCTTTTTGAGGAGTGCATATGTAAAGCATGACATGGAATGTGTGGATTCATTCTTGGACACATAGAGGATGCATTAGAAAGGCTTGATGCTTTAGATATATTCATTGTAACTCGTGTAATGTTTTATTGGTGAATAATAGATGGAGTATGGATGCTTTTGGAGGCTGGGTTTTTTCCTCTTAAGGGTTTTTCCAAAGTATATCTTATGTTATCTTGTGGCTTGTCTATTTTGATCTATGCATTATGGTTACTTGCATGCATGTTTTTCTCTCATGGGGTTATGTAGGAAATGGATTAAGAATGTGGGTATTATGCATCATTTCCTAACAATTCTTTTAGCCTTGTCCCCTTCTATAGTCTTGACCAGCTTCATAGAGAATGTGTCATTAACTCTCCTATAGTGCCCTAGGTATTCTTTGGTTGTTATAGGGGGATAATTTTAATAGACTAGCCTTTGTCTAGGATTACTACCTAAGTTTCCCACCTTATTTAAGCCTTGTAGGTTTGCTTTTACAACACTTGAATATATCACATTATAAGACATGAAAAACGTCCCCAAAATTTTAAAGGCTTTAATTTGGTCACATAAGAAATCGCTAATGGCCTTTGACCAGTGAATTTTAGTTGGCATTCTTCATGTGATTGATTATTTCATACATCCATGGTTCAAATTTTCTAGCATCTCGTGATCCTGCTATTTTGTTTAACAATGTCACATAACCTAAATATGGTCTTAGGCATTTTAGATACAAGCTTCGGCTTCTTTTGTTCTTTTACTTTTCTCTTCCATATTTGTGTATACTTTTGTAGCCTTTTCAACCTCTATTTGGCTCATCATCGAAAAAATAGGAATTCCAAAGGTTTGGGAAATTCCTTCTAGAGTTAGGTCAGCATGTACATTACCCTCTTTCAATACCACCTTTCTTTTGGCATCATAAAAATGTATACACTCCAAAACTAGTTTTGGGGAATTCATAGCCGAAGGAAATCTGCCATATGTAATCCACTTTCCATGATAGTCTATGCATACAATGTGGCGTTGGGTAACCTAATCTTTCCATGAACTCTTCTTCATTAAAATTACCCAAATGAGTATCGGTCATCATACCATACGTTGTCGAAACCTAAGATTGAGGAAACTCAGATTCCTCCTTAACTCATTTCTTTCAAACACTCATTGCATCTATATTATGCATGATCATTTTATTAAATTCCTAGCGTAATTAGAGTTAGCTTATAATTTTGCACCCTTTCAAATGCTAACTTTTCCCAATTATTTTCAAACGAAATGTATGTTTACTCAGTTTAAACCCTTTGAAGGAGTTAATGACGCGAGCTTCAAAAAACTAAAACACCTTATTTTCATAAATACTAGCTATATGCAGAGAATTAAAGTTTAATTCAAAGAATACCGGACTCTGCCAATGATAATTCCTATATAGAAATGCTTGATAAGCTTATACCTCTTTGAATTCTGGTGCCTACAACTCCTTCGCCTTTTTTTGTTATCCTTTGATTTTCTCATTTATGGCTTCTTAAACACGTTATTGCATTTTAGATGTGGAGTTCTGTATCTGATTCTTCAACGCTTTCAAACTCTGACTTTATAATAAATGTCAGTTGATTAATATATCGGGTTTGCGCTACGGTACTTGCTATTTCACTAAAGATAACATGCTTGGCTAAGAAAGAAACACTTGAGGCTCATTGGGCTGAAACCTTGCTACCGGACAAACTTACCTTACTGGATATGAAACTTATGAGACTGAAATATTCGGTTCCACATGAATCCCTAAAAAAGCAAAATTATTCACCTTGAATAAACTTTGAATAGCCTCAACATACTTAAGAGGGTGTTTCTTTCCAATAATCACTGCATTCCCCAAAATGACATATTAGAAGACCAACTTTCAAACTATTTATAAATAAACTTGGATTTTACCATTTCCTTTCAAACCACGCAAAGCTAAAAAAACGGGGGTTTCCATTTTGCAGAAGTGAAATGGGGTGTGTTGTGAGACCATACAACATGAAGATATTGAAATATATTATCAAATGGAGGTAAATGATATAGAGAAAGAAGTACAATATTATTCAAACAAAAATCGTAATTTAATAGAACAATATTACCAACATGATGTATAAGAAGAAAGTAAGTATATGAAAATATCAATGAAGATCCAACATTATGTAACTTTAATAAGATTCAGCAATACAACCAAGAGAGCCAAGAAGAACAAAAAAAATTGATAGAAATAGCCACAAGAGGAGAGAGTGACTCCTTAATCTTGACAGATTGTGAGATCTCTCTCAAAATGGAATGAGAGGGAAAATAAGGTGTGAGGTTGGAACCGACTATTGGGATTTATCTCAAGTTGGTCACATAACCTAAGCAATTGGGAGGTGGAAAAAATGCTCGGAAATGGCTAATGTATGAAAAAATGTCAAAGGACACTAGTATACTGCACGGACGTTTGTGTGTTGCACTTTCTAGGCAAATGTAACTACTAAAAGTCAAGTCACCATGGAAAGATAAGACAAGTGCAAAGAAAAGATTATTTTGCATAAACATTATGACAAACAAAAACATAATCATAACATTAACACAAATGGTGGAAAATGTTAAAACAAAAGCCAAAATGAGCCTAAAGCATGCTAAGGATCACAAGCACTAAATCAAATCAAAATATAGTGTGAAAATTACAAGGGTATGCAATTTTCTTATGTTATATTTTGTCCCCACTTTAGTAGGTTGATAACAACAAGTGATAAAGTACACTAAATTACAAAAAATGAAATACATATCCCGAAAAGGATACTATACATAATGCAAAATGATTCTTCAAGCAAATTGAGCATGCCCCTAGATTGAAAACCTACAAAATAAATATGATGCACAACTAAAACCTGCATAACAAGCAATGTTAAAATAACATATATAATACCTACAAAACAAAGGGATTAAAAAAAATATAATCTACAAAACAAGTATGTCAACAACTAATATTCAATCTAATACATACTAAAGGAAGGAATTATGCATGACAAAGATCATTATCAAATATATGAGAAAAACACATAGGAAGAAAGAAATGAAGAGAAGCAGGCATTTTCCAACAAGACCTATTGCTAGAAAATGGTGAGGCATAGTCCAACACTCTCTGTTGTTAGGAAAATGTGAGGTATGGTTCAAGGTCTACCATGTTGTGTTACTAGGAACCATGCAATACCTCTATAAATCACAAGCACTAGCAAACTATGTTGTTAGGTGACTCATAAAAATTATGAAAAGATAGCCCATATAAAGTGGCACAATCTTATGTTCTAAAACTAGGTAGCTCATATGCAAATATAGTATTTAGGGCCACATGGACTAGCATGTTTTTGCACTAGGTAATCTTGCTAAGAGTGGTTGATCCAAGCAACTCACTATACTTGTAATCACAAGCTACTAATGTTGCAAAGAGTGTGTCAACAATGTGGGTGTGTTCATGTGTGGATGCACATGTAAAAGTGAAAAGGATACCCCCTTAAAATGATTGTATAAATCAAGAGGATTTAATTGGTTTTAAGGTAGAAAAAGGGAGAAAGGTGAAAAGATCTCTTGGAAGCATATATAAATGCATATGTTCCTAGATTCATCAAAGAGGAAACGATGCTCCCAAGGAGAGGCACAAAAGATGATGTTGCAAGTATGATACAACTAAAATTGTGCTCATGGAATGAAAACATTGCGAAAAAACTACTTCACATAAAAACAAGTAAGATTACATGAAAGCACAAAATGGGATCTATGTGCTTAGGGTCAATATACGTATATAGGAATGATAATCAAGAAACAAGGAATGAACTAAAATCATCCCCCAATCATATAGAACTATGAATACAAAGAAAGAATGACACATAGAAAACAAATAAATAAATAAATTGGGTCAACATGAAAGAGACCTAAATGTCTAAACACTTTGCATCATCCCCAAAATATTGAGAAAATAAAATAAACAACAAATAGATAGAATGTAGATACAAACAAAGGAATGTCACAACATTGTGTTCCTCCTATCTCCAAGTGCCTACAAAGCTAACATGGGTACTCCAAGAGGAACAAACAAATGAAACAATCAAAGTACAGGGGTGTACAAATGCTCACAAAGTAAACAGCATACTAACTAAACACACACATGGAATGGAAGTACTTTTTTAGGGGCTCTATGTTTATCAAATCATCCTATTCCCAATATGAATCAAGGGGATATAGGGCCACTAGATGGTGGAACCATCATAAGAATAACAAGAATAGAAGAGTTGACA
The DNA here is from genome assembly GCA_007258455.2 of Sequoia sempervirens. Lineage (NCBI taxonomy): Eukaryota > Viridiplantae > Streptophyta > Pinopsida > Cupressales > Cupressaceae > Sequoia > Sequoia sempervirens. Next base: position 37,542 of record VDFB02346121.1, on the reverse strand, counting down.
ACTAGATGTTGTGAAACGATAGTAGCATCTTTCATGACATTTGTGTTAGAGGAAAGTATCAAGGATTATGTGAATATTGATGATAATGGTTGAATATCCAATACGAACTCAAACCTACATTCCTCTAAAGAAAGGGTGGTCGAGTTAGTGTTGGAATACATAACCAATGGTGAGTCCACACGATTGCTAATAAGAATGTGAGTAGTAGGAGGAGGATGCTAGTGGAAGAAGGTCCTCCCCACTAGAAGGAACTAATACAAAGGAGCTTAGAGGTGGTGAAATTAGGTTTTTCCTAAGTTGGCCAAAAGGTGGGGTAGGGTAATGTTCAAGTTTGTGTTTGGGAGGTGGATGGGGGATATCGATGTCAAGAGTGGAAGGGAAAAGCTTTGGGAATATTTCATGGAGAACGTGAGTGAAGGGGACAAAGGGTAAAAGGGTAGTGTTGGAAATAACACACATATTTGCTAGCTCAAGTGACATAGAGAATGATGGGTGGTTAAGCATCTCTAGAAGAAGAGGAGGGTGATAGAAGGAGATAAGACTAATTTGATTATTTGTGATTTCTTTTTGTTAAGCCCTTGGGAATTAGGAGGTACAAAGCTAGAAGGAGGTAGTAGAGGTGGATCAAGAATAGCACGAGCAGTTCTACGACATCAACACTAATGCAATCTAGCCAATTGGCTACATCAAGTGTATGCCTAAGATATAGATGAAGAATGGGGAGAATCATCTAACATGAGTTGTGTTCCTCAACCTATCAATGGGACAGAGGGAGGAATCAGAGTAACCAATCAAGGTCAAGTGACCACTAAACATACAAATGGAGCTTATGAAGGAATGGGGAAGAAGTTCGAATCCTCTTCTATTTCTAGTAGAGTTTAAATGAAATATCAATTCAAAGTTACAAAGGACCAGAAGGGGTAGGCCAAAAAAAGTCGAGAAAAATTATCTTGAATGGCAAGTGGCTAGTATCCACTATGAGCAATAGTGTGTATTGCATTATTATAAGGGAACTTCAAACATTTGTGAACAACATATGCAAAATTTTGCATCACAATGAACCATGGATGGCCCAAGTGGATGTGAAAGTGATTTGAAGATGGAATGATGTCGAAGGAGTTGTCCAAGGCCTTTGGTCTAATATGGGTATAAAGGGTAACAAAACCCATGGTTGGAACAAAGAGGTTGTCATGCATGTGCACAGAGACATCAAAAGGATCATAAGCATCTTTGTGTAGTTGGTTGACATATAGAAATACCTTTGTCACTACATACACCATGCTAACTATGTCAACCAAAGCGCCATTAATAGTTTTCTTATTAACCTAAGTAGGTATGTAGAAAGGTCCATCAACCACACTAGTAGCCACATCAGCAAAAAAAAGGAAATGATAGGCTCAAGAATTGTTCCAACCCAAGGAATTGGGTGTCAAATATCTACCTTACTCACCATGCTAGAACATGACAATGAAGAGGGAAGAGAATCACTATACAACATGGAAAGAGAGGAAATGAGGAATGTGTAAATGTGGAACAAGGTTGATGAAACTAGTAGAAGTGTTTTTTGGAAATGGATTTGTATATATTAAAATCTTGTTGGGTTGGGCGAAAAACTTGTTACCTTTGTCATTCAGGCCCACTCCTTGGATGACATTAGAATTAATAAGATTTTGAACAATATGTGGAAGATGTATGCATTTCACTTTGTCATACCTACGTACACTATAAAATTGATTGAAAGCCTTCAAGTCATATGTTGGTGGAAGAGGCTTGTTTATGTCTAGGAGGAAAATACCAATAACTACACTAAATTAATGGATACGAGTTGCTAGAGGATAGAATGTAATGGATTGGAGAGTGGTGTTAAACAACTATTGCATTGTGAGAGTGCAAATATAGCTAATACCAATGAAGATAATGCAATTGTATTGACTTTATTTACATCGCTAGCTATGTTTCTGAATAAATATTACTTTTTGTTATTTTTATACATGTAGAGGGTCCTATTGAGAAAGTGGGAATCAGGTTGATTAGGCATGAGAAGGTGCCTCAAACAGGGTAACAATCTATTGGTAGCCACATAGGTCTATGCATAAATTAGGGAATGATGGTTTTGATGAAAACCCTCTACGCATATAAATCAAGAAGTGCATATGGCATCTATGAAAAGAGTGATTGATAACGAAAAATTCTATGATTTTTTCATTGGCCTCTTGTTTATAGTGTACTAGGATAGTGAAGGTAACATGGGTGCCAATGTTTGTTTGAAGATATTGTAAGATTGGTTTATCAATTAGTCAAATATAAAATTGGAATGATCAGACAACAAGCAAAATCAATCCAACATAGTGTATGCCAACAAACACAAATAGTTTTGTTTATAGCTTATCTTAAAGAGAAAATTATTGCATAGAGAAATGAATGTAGAGGCATGTGATTGAGGATCTCCTTTGCCATTATACTTTTCAAATGTGACACCTCAAAGTTTGCAAGAAAAGGTGTAGTTAGAATATCAAGTGATAATGGGTTGTGATGGTAATAAGTGGTGGTTTAGGATTGAGATATGGAGAGGGAAGCAAATTGCTACTATAAGTTGCCTATGTTTTGCATTAACTGATTAATTAGAGGGTTCATAGTATGCAACAATATGGTGGATGTAACATTAGTAGAAATGCCTAGAGGGGTTGCAAGAGCAACAAGTGTGAAAACAAAGGCTATAAAGGTAAAGGCTACGAAACAATGAGGTGCATGTAGAAAAGTTAAATGGGAAAGGTTGTGATAGAGGAACATGTACACATGAGAAGATGGGATTACATGTTGGAATCGTAGAAGTTGCCACATCTATAGAATTTTCCATGTGGCAACTTGGAGTATGGACATCAAAATTTAAATATGTGTAACATGTGTGTGATGGTTTTGAGTTTGCTCAGGTAGCCATTGTTGTAGAAACATCATTATTCACAATTTAGGGTATGTTGCGTAAGAAATTCAATCCTTTCGAATGGTTGCATAATGTAGTCTTCATGTCATCAAGAATGGGGTCATATATCTTATACACATCTTCATCAACATTGAATGTGGATGTAAGGTTGATGCGGGAGCATCTAGAAGTGTAACAACAATCTTGTATCACCCAAAAGAATGATTTGTTTTATTTTCATTTTGGTTTTGCAAATAGCCATGAAGCTTATTTCCTCTAAAAAGTTCGATAGAATGATCTAAAACATCCAAAGTTTCCAAAAAGAGCTAAAATAATAGAGCCTCTATTTTTAGAAAGTTTGCATTTGTGCATATATGGACTTGAAATTAGCTCCAAAATTGCTAAATGAACATTGTGGGTGAGTTTTGAGCCAAAATCAAGTCTAGATGTCAAGTTATAAAAGATTCAAGTTCTAAAAATCCCAAAAAAAACCTTCCAATTGAGTTTTGAGGCTTAAATGATGGAATGAGAACCCAAAATTTGGTGAAATTGAATGGATTAAATTTTGAAGGCATAGAGCACTCTGAGCTCTTCAATTGTAAAGAACAAACTAAATCAAGTGCTCAAATCAAAAGTTATGACTCTCAAAAGTTGTGTTATTTTTGAAGTTGGAAATCACACACTTTCCAAAGCATGCAAGGAGGCGCCCAAGTGCATTTATGCTTTATTTTTGACAATTCCAAGGGGGGGGAAAGATAGTGGGAAAGATAGGTCATGAGCAAGAGAGAAGGGCAAAAAATAGTATTAGTATTGAAGCATCAAGGAGGTAGAATACTCCAAAAGTGAGACGATTCTAAGTTGTAATGTGTTGTAGTTTGTTGAAGATTTAATCTTGTTTTTCAATTTTCCTACTTGTCATAAAATATAATTTTGAATCAATCAATTCATATGTTTAAATGTGTTATAGATCTATATTAAGTGTTGTGTGAGCTAACCCACATCAAGTTAATCAAAGTTTTAGGTAACCCTCATCAGGTGAATCAAAGTTTTGATTTAACCCTCATCAAAAGTGTTTGTCAAGTTGTTGCACCTCAAATGAGAGAACATATAGAGGGCATCTTCATGGTCAAAACCTCCCTCAACATTGTGATATGTTTTGGTAGTAGGTAATTGAGTAAGAGTTGTAATGTTTGAATCATAGAAGAAGTTAAAGAAATCTAGAGTTATTCAATAGAAGTAGTAAGTGGTCTAGAACAAGACATGTTTAAATTTATCACACTTCAATCAATGCTATGATGAAAAAAAGAGACTAGGTTGTGAAGCTCATAAGAGGTGAAATGGCCAAGCTTTGCAACCCAATCTCTTTTCTTTATCATATTATTCGTATAAATGTTTGAAATTTAAACATGTCTCATCCTAGACCACTTATTACTATTTGAATTAACTTTGGATTTCTCTAACTTCTATGATTCAAACACTACAACTCATAAGAGGTGAAATGTACAAGCTTCACATCACACACTACAAGATGGTGAGGATTTTAAAAATGATTTAATTGCTTTGAAATGAATCAATTGAAAAATATGTGATTTTGCTACTATGTTACTATAGAAGCATAAAAACACTAGAAATATCCTCACATGCTTTAAACTCATAAAATTGAATCTTTCTCTAAGCTAAAGCATAGAGCTAAGATGAAGAATGCTTTTATACAAGAAGAATAGAACTTGTGCCAGAATGAGACGTTTATTGTCTAAGATGCCTATGCAACACATTGTAGTCCCTAAAACATGTCATCCCAAAAAAAATTGAAGAATGAACTATACAGCCCCAAAAATGGTTTTCTACACGATAGAAAGACAAGGACAAAAAAACAAAAAAACTAGGGAATACCATAATATAAGGAAATGCTAGAAATTTATTTTTATCTATGAAATTAGAAACAAAGTAAAATTGATGAGAAAAAACAATGAAAACAAAACCTATGTTTGAATCTTTAAAACACCTATAGCTATGAACATAAAAAAGGGGTTGTTACTACTTGAGAGCTTACCACAAATGGTCAAGCCCATGATTAGGCCTTTCAACATGCATGGGCAATCAAATAGAAAAATAGAAAGTGTATGTTCTTATTTTATGTGTATTAAGAACTAAGACAGGATGCTAAAATAAAATTTATAAGTGAAGTAATTGGTTTAGGAGAAGTCAAGCCCTAGTGTGTGTGAACAAGCAATAAAGATCAACCATTATGCAACTTTAACAAGCTTCAACAATACAACCAAGAGAGCCAAGAAAGCAAATGTTTTGATAGCGTCAAGAATTGAGAGAATAATTCCTTGAGCTTGAAAGATTGTGAGATCCCTTTCAAAATGGAATGAAGGAAGATAAGAAGGTGCATGGTTTGAACCAACCATTCAGATTCGTCTCATGTTTATTACAAAACCTTCGTAGTTAAGAAGTAGTAAAACTACACAAAAATGACTATTTTACAAGAAAACGATCAAGCGAGACTAGCTCATTGCACAAACATCCATGTGTTGAACCAATGCCTGGGCAAAATCAACTTCTAAAAGTCTAGTCACCAAGAAAAGATAAGACAAATGTGAAGGAAAGATTATTTTGCACAAAGACAATGAAGAGAGAACATCATAACATTAACACTATGGGTGGAAAAATGTCGAAGCAAAGTCTAACATGAGCCTAAAACAAGCCAAGGGCCACAAATGCTAAAGCAAGTCAAAACAGTGTGAAAAAGGAAAAGAGTGTGTAGTTTCTGACATTACAATCCTCAACCTCTTAATCATTTTATATTATCATACTCCCAAAAGGTTTTGCAAAATGGGTATCAACATACTCGTTAAGTGGGTTGATTAGTTGTCAACATCTACTTTAAATGCACATACTATACCACTTTAGAAAGCTTCACGTTCCTATAACACAACTATTGATTAATCAATATTAAGGTTTTTAAATAATTGGTCAAGAAATCTCCAAAAACATGGATAATCCAACATAGGTCAAGAGACTAAATATACCTAGCAGAGAAAAAATTGCACATAAATTTCATGAAACAACTTGGTATTCACATGTATAAGTATTTCATAAATAACAAAGTATTGATACCTATGATGCTAGCAATGTAAAAAATACAAAAATTGAGTTAAACTGAAAACCCTTTTGCATTTCTGCCACATGTATCCAAGTTGTATGTAGTTAACAAAATCCCTAATTTTATTTTTAGATTTTACAAAGTGATCTAAGTTTGATGTTAATCACAATGTCTAAGGTTTATAATCACAATGTCTAAGGTTTATAGTCACAAAATATACATATTGATGAAAGTCAAAAACAAAATCAGATAAATGTTCGTAAATGACCATATAGGTATGTGGGACTTGAGTGCATATTTGAAAAAAATAGCCCATAGGTACCCTAGCCTTGAAGACCAATTCCACATAAGAAGAAAGAAATATAAGTACTGCATCAAATATAACGTTGATAATGCACATATGTATGTGTTCTCATAAAAATGCAAGAAATTGGTTGTTCCTTCCTCACATTTAAGAATTTTACATTAATACCAAATGCCTGCAAGAGTGTGCACCTTGGAGATTGGCCTGGGATGATAATCCCTACAAAGTAAACCTTGGAGGCATCCAATTCTCAATCATTGGAAGAAGGCAGCATGCTCTTTTATATGTTGGGATTTACCGGCATGATGGAGCAATTAAATAACCAATTATAAATGTAGATAACAAAAATAAAATAAAACTAATTACACAAAGACAGAAATTTTAATGTGATTCACCCAATGTGGGCTACGCCCACAAAACAGTCGTCCAATATTATTTAATATCCAACAAAACAAGACTACATTGTTACATTAACCCACAGCAATATTCACAACTGTGTGTACACACTTAAACGACTTTCAATCTTTATGCAACGCACAACACAACCTGTTGCTATGTGTTCATACACAAACACTCACATGATCTGCAATTCCACTCGCTATTCCCTGCTCTATCACATTCACATGCCTGTGACTCTTCACCTCCAATCCACAGCAAAGAAACTCCTTGTTTATGGCAATTACAAATCAATTTTTCAACCAAAAACAATAACGAATTTTTTTATTAAAATATGGACAATTTTTGCTTTGGGGGCACTACCCCCATCAGCCCCCTAAGTGTGTTGCCCTCAAACCCCCACAATGGGCTCCACCCCCAAGTTCCCACCGAGGGACTAGTCCCCCTAGACCCCACAGGTGGGTGTTACGTCCCCGATTTGGAGGCAGATTAATTTAATTAATTTAATTAACTAAGTCATCCCAATATTGTTATTTCATGAGGATGATTAATTGATTAATTTAATTAAATTAATTATTTATAAAGTTATTCCACTAAATTAATATCTAAATGATGACTTTATATTTAATTAGTTTAATAAAGTGCCTAAATAAAATAATATCAAAAAAGTCACTTAAGGGAATAAAATAATATTTTATTCTAGAAGCTTCTTGGTGATGTATTATGAAAAGTATAAAAGAAGTTTTGGTTGTGCATTTGGACATCTTGAGTTGAATACATCTTTTCTACTACATTGGTAAGCTTGAATGTTTGGCAAGTTGGTTCCCAATCTTCATTTGTAAAAGACCAAACCTAGTTGGTTAAATGTCAATTTCAGTTGTGAAATATCAACCCTAGTTGGATATTGGAGGAAGTTACTTCAGACTTTCTACTTGTGCTTCATTGGTAAAATTTTGTGACCTTTGGCTAAATTTTGGAGAAAATTATTGGAGAACATTTTTGGAGAAGTTTGGTGAATTATTTGAGGTCTGTAATTTTGTTTGAGGTGGGTATTGGAGGGAACACTTTCTCTTGTGAAGACAATCATTTCTACAATAATTTTGGAGGCCAATACTATTGCATTTATCTATACAAAAAGTTGTCAGGCAAGAACAGGGGAGGTAGCTTTGGAGGATCGATTCTTCACTCAGCAAACTTCATTTTTGCTGATTGTTGTTGGACAAGTTCACCAATCAATTCTCAGTCATTTCAGCATATTAATACTAGGTTCCTTCATGTCATTCAAGTGTAGTTTCATTGTTACATCAGCGCTGCTATAGAGTTCATTGAAGTTGCATTTGATAAGCATTGTAAGCCAAGAGTCTTGGCAAACTTTTATATAAGTTACATATCATAAAAGGAAGGAGTTGATGACATTTTCAGTTTGTAATCATTTTCATTTCATTGCAATATTACATTGGAGTTATAAGGAGTTTGGCTGCAAATTGTATGACAAAATGTCTATGAGCTGAAAGTCATCATTTACATGTTAGGATTGCATAACAAGTGTTTGACTAAATGCCAAATGTTGTAGATGATTATCTCATTTGATAGGATGCATAATAAATGTTTATCATAATTTCCTTATTGTTGTAGCTACAATATTACATAAGAATTCAGTCATCTAGGTTGCTTGCCAAGTGTTTGCATTAATGTCCCTTGGCTGTAGGTGCATATTTCAATCATATAATTGCATTGGTGAGTGATACATTGATAATTACTTTGCATACTCATTTAATATCAGTCAATTACACATTTCATTTGAGTCCATTGAATGCATAAAATCATTCTTACATTGCAAAATACCAGAAAAAGAACTTCAATTAGCAAGTACAGATTTCGCTTGGCAAGTGTTTGACAAAATTCTCAAGGCTCAAATCAACAAGTTTAAGGTCAAATCTAGCAAGGGACATCTCAGTGGTATCAGAGCTAAGAATCTTGCTAGCCTGTTGGGTGGATTGAGTTTCAACGAATCAAAAATTTCAATTGAGTCATGGATGATATAATATCTGCTTATGAAGTGTACCTTACACTTCTGCAAGAGCTCAGAAATGACCTTCCTTTCTTCAGCAATTCAAAGGAAGCTTGGATGGAGCCATTGATTCAACAACAAATTTCTATGAAGAAAAGTTTAGAGTCATGGTATACCTCACAAAACAAAAAGAGGGAGCAACGTGAGGTATCTACAAGTGAAACATCTAAAAATCTCTATGATGAATTTTTAGTGGTTAGTGACCAGCATACTGCTAATCCTAAGGAGAGCAAAATGGAGAATGATGTTGAGCACATGACACTTCATGATGACTTCAAGATTGAAGAAGAGCATGTGACGAAGGAAGACAAGTCAGCTACATTAGAGCAACTACATGGAGTCATACAGGTGGACGAGAAAGTTGATCATTTACTTAATGGATCAGCTACTAGTGGTTTGGCTTCACATGATGAGGATGATACTATACAATGGCATGATGTCATTACTGATTTGTTTGAGGACAGCAGCATTATGTCCCATCTTTCTCAAGAGATAGGAGTTTTTGATCATGAGAAAGTCAATAATATGACATCACCCATTGATGGCAGCCCTACACCAGTGGATAGACATGAAGATATCAGGCATAAGAGGACTGATTTTGTACATTTTGGCATAGAAGAGGTAAAGAGGTCCGAAGAGATGAATGAAGGATGGATGCAAAAAGCCAAAGAGGCTAAATTAGTGGTTGCCAATGCAAGAAAGCATCTTCAAGAAGTCAAAAGAAGGGTCAATTTCATAAACATAGCAAAGCAAGAAAGGATAGATAGCATTAGAACTATTTATTCAAAGAGGGGATGAATATGAAAATGCACAGTATTCTAATGGTAATGATAAGATTGGTAAATTGAAGGATTGGTGTATTCCAGCTATACCATGTGTTCTACCTCCTACTTCATTGCATGTTGACAATACTACTTCAATTGAGGTGGATAGATGGAGTTGGGATTGTCAACTTGGTGTTAGAGGACAAATTGATGATGAATCCTAGTTTGACAGGTCTCTCACTTTAAGTTCTCCAATTGAGTGTTTTCAGCAGCAAGAGTTCGAGACTTGGACGCAAGGGGGTATCAGAGTGGCACAGCGGAAGTCCATTGTTGTTGAGATGGAGGGACTTCAAGATATGACATTTGAAGTGTACCAGCACAGTACTTGGAGTTGGCATGTTGGAGTTGATTTTCAGAGTTGGGATCCAGGGATCTCATTGTCAGATGGATGGTTTCATGGGTTGACAGAGTTTGACAACTTCATGGGCTCCAGCTACATTTAGAGTTTGTGGGTTTGCACATGTTGCAAGATCACTTAGGATTCAGTTGGTTGGTGGACAGGTGTAGGTGATTCTCCATTTCAGGCTTCAAGTACTCTGGCAGTTGGATGGTTTGGCAGTGTTAATTGTTTGAAGACAAGCAATCTTTGGGAAGGGAGGATTGTCATGTCCCTGATTTGGAGGCAGATTATTTAATTAATTATGTCATCCGAATATTGTTATTTCATGAGGATGATTAATTGATTAATTTAATTTAATTAAATATTAAATTAATTATTTATAAAGTTATTCCAATAAATTAATATTTAAATAATGACTTTATATCTAATTAGTTTAATAAAGTGACTTAAATAAAATAATATCAAAGTGTCACTTAAGGGAATAAAATAATATTTTATTATAAAAGCTTCTTGGTGATGTATTATGAAAAGTATAAAAAGTTTTGGCTATGCATATGGGCATCTTGAGTTGAATACATCTTTTTTACTACATTGGTAAGCTTAAATATTTGGCAAGTTGGTTTCCAGTCTTTGTTTGTGAAAGACCAAACCTAGCTGGTTAAATGTCAATCTCGGTTGTGAAATATCAACCCTAGTTGGATATTGGAGGAAGTTACTTCAAACTTTCTATTTGTGCTTCATTGGTAAAATTTTGTGGCTTTTGGCCAAATTTTGGAGATAATTATTGGAGAACATTTTTGAGAAGTTTGGTGAATTATTTGAGGTCTGTAATTTTGTTTCAGTCTCAAACCAGCCATAGGAGGAATTGCATTTTCATTCATTGCTCTTCACTAAGGGGACAAAATTTTGTGGGTATTGGAGGGATCACTTTCTCTTGCAAAGACGATCATTTCTACAATAATTTTGGAGGCCAATACTGTTGCATTTATTTATACAAAAAGTTGTCATGCAAGAACAGGGGAGGCAGCTTTGGAGGATCGATTTTTCACTCAGCAGACTTCATTTTTGCTAATTGTTACATCAACGCTGCTATAGAGTTCATTGAAGTTGCATTTGATAATCATTGTAAGCCAAGAGTCTTGGCAAACTTTTATATAAGTTACATATCATAGAAGGAAGGAGTTGATGACATTTTCAGTTTGTAATCATTTTCATTTCATTGCAATATTACATTGGAGTTATAAGGAGTTTGTCTGCAAACTGTATGACAAAATGTCTATGAGCTGAAAGTCATCATTTACATGTTAGGATTGCATAACAAGTGTTTGACTAAATGCCAAATGTTGTAGATGATTATCTCATTCGATAGGATGCATAATAATGTTTATCATAATTTCCTTATTGTTGTAGCTGCAATATTACATAAAAATTCAGTCATCTAGGTTGTTTGTCAAGTGTTTGCATTAATGTCCCTTGGCTGTAGGTGCATATTTCAGTCATATAATTGCATTGGTGAGTGATACATTGATAATTACTTTGCATACTCATTTAATATCAGTCAATTACACATTTCATTTGAGTCCATTGAATGCATAAAATCATTCTTATATTGCAAAATACCAAAAAAAGAACTTCAATCAGCAAGTACAGATTTCACTTGGCAAGTGTTTGACAACATTCTCAAGGCTCAAATCAGCAAGTTTAAAGTCAAATCTAGCAAGGGACATCTCAGTGGGGCTTCGCCCCCTCTACATTCCCCCGTTAATTAATTTGGAGGGAAAATGCGGCTGCCAAAGACGCCAAAATATTAACTCCACCATGATCAGGCTCCACAACCAACACTATATTGAATTGATAGTTATTCTATAGAATGTTATCAATGACGTAAAACAAAGCTTTTATATAAAAGTATTAAATTTCTTTATCTAAAATGCTACATCATTACTTGAGGGTTATTTTCCAACCAGAATTTATGCGAACAGATGCACATGCTAAAAAATAAATGTGCAAGAATGATGAGCCAAATAATTTTGAAACCTAAACATTCGTATCTTTACAATGAAAAGATGTGTGGATATATCGTGGTCAGACGATACATTAGTTCACATCTTCCAATGTTGCATTGGCTTTGGGTAAAAATGGAGAACCTTCATCATAGATTCATGTATAGAGTGGCATACATGAAAAACAAGATATCAACACAGATTCTACAAGACAGATATAGTAAACCCTGTATGATGGAGAAAGAAATATTGCCTTCTTAACCAATACATAGCACATGATTATATTACATGACCCAGGACCAATAATTATGCTTCAGTGTCTTGGACAACTTATCTGCGATGTCTAGATTAACAGCCTTTGGGCCTGTCATAGGTTGGCGGTAAAGATGGGCAGTGCTCATTCATGAATTCATATGGATCAATGGTATTATATCCTGGAAATTCCATGCGAAACTCTCCTAGGATCTGGCAGAAAGGCAGTTTCACATCATCATTTTCATTGCACCAACTAGGAAGATGGGTCCTGTTGTTTTCAAAGAACTTGAGCATGTAGGCATCACGTATCTGCAAAAGTGAAAAATTGCTCAGAAGAGATAAAAACAGATTTTTGAATTAGAATAAACATGCTCATGAATTTTGTAAAGATAAAACAAAACCCATCCCACTCATTTGAAACTTACCGTGAACTCTGTGACTTGAATAGAGCTAGCAATAGCATCAAATAGCCCTGCCTCTTTATACATTTCAAGAATAAATACAACACATGTAGCTGACTTCCCATCACTATAAACCCACTGATCCTGCTCAGGAATTGTCAGCAATTGATCAAAGGATATGCCACGCCTTTCACTTTCAATCACAAGATCATTCAGATCCAGGTCCTGCAAATGCATGTGAAAATAAGTGAAATGCAGACATGAAGATCCGAGTCTGAAGCTTTTTTCATCATCGAAGACATTATAGTCAGTTTTGGAATTGCAGGCTTCTACCCAGTTACTTTCAAAAGAGAACGATATTTCATCAGCAAAGATTTTATTTATATAGAAGTGAGTTTCAGAATTGCATACTTGTTGCCAGTTGATTTCCAAAGACATATAAAGAACTGAGTTTAAAAGTTGCAAACTTCCAGCCAGTCTATTTTATAAAGTGACTAGTAAAGAAAAGATGACGAGCATATGACTAGTTAAACAATAAAGTCAGTCTCTATGACTGACTGAAACTGCCAAGCCACCATAGATATTACAATTTATGGCACATAACAAAATTAGCAAGCATAAAAGCAATCTACAGATAACTGGATTTCTTGACATAAACACCCTTGGGAAGCATTTTTTTTGCAATGTACACTAAAGATTAAAGGAAAACACAATGGAAAAAGCATCAAAACAATATTTGGCATTACACTTTCTTAAGTTAGACACTTAAAACAAATTCCTAGTGACATAGATGGAAATGTAATAAACCATTTCTGTCTAAATAAAGGTAGCAATTTATTAAAATATCGTTCACAGCATTCTATAATGTCTGCTGTATTTTCATAGCAATAAAGAAGAAAGAAATCCGGCTAAACAAACAACTATAAGAAACCAAGAATACAATCAAACATTTAAAAAGACTATACCTTGGTGCCAAGTCGCTTATTTAGTGCTTCATTCCACATGTTAGCAGCATAATCTGGTTGAAGACGAGTCCACATAGCCATGACAGAGATCACCTAAATCACAAATTGAATTTATAATCTATAAAAGTTTCAATATCGCAATCTATCAAAGAATGATTTATTAATGCATTATTGAAGACATGCACAAGATGGAATATTTCCTGGAAGGTTATAAAGATATAAAACAATGCATCATGCACATAGATTCCACAAGAAAGATGATTTTGGAATAAGTATCTGTCAAACAAGAATCTTTTTTGCGTCAAAGCATACACTGCTGAAAACAAATCCATAGGGATACATCATTGCCTAGATCAATGACAAAATCATCCAATCCAAGAGTATAATACCAGTAGATAATGTTGAACACATGGAGCGCAACATTTTAAAACCATCAAAGATGATTGTGGAATAAGCATCTGTTAATAAACAAGATTTTTTCTGCTTTAGCCTTTAAGTAATCCATGGGGGTCATGATATCATACATCTCACATGGATGGATGACAACATCCAATTGAAAGGAGCAATGGTAGTAGATAATGTTAAATACATCGAGCCCAACATTTTCAACCATTAAAGATAATGACAATGTCTGCAAATAGATTAATATTTTGCATCATCTGTGCATAGAAGATAGAATTTTAAATAATTATTACCTTTGCAAATGGGACAAGAATGTAAACTTCCATTACCTATAAATAATGAAACTAATTGATAATTATTGTTAGCTATAATTTTACTGTCATTTAGTTGTTATTAAAGTATAATGAATATTAGAAGTTTACTTGAAACTTAGATAGATTTGAAGTCAGTCATTACTCTATTCCCTTTTATGATATTTTGATTAGCCCAGTCTTGGTGTTTATCAAGTCCATATTTAAAAAAAAACTCATTTTCATTCATCCTATTAATGGTTAAGCAACTTCACAGATCACAAATTAATATATTATGCATTCTAGTGCATGCATCCATTAAAATCTAAGTTACTGGGTCCTTCATATTTGACTCAGGTACGTGTGTGGGTGCAGTTCAGGTACGGGTTCGGTTCAGGTTCATCCTTAGGTATGGCTAGGGTATGGCCCAAGCGCTTGGGTTCTTTGTGGGTTCTTCTATGAAGGACCCACAAAGAACCCAAGCACCCGGGTAATACCCTGGGCGTACCCAACAAGAGCCCCACATTCTAAGAAGCGAAAAAACAACAGCAATTACAAAATTGGTCTATGAAAGGAGTATGACACCATCAATTACTAAATATGATATTTTTCTAATGAATTCCAATACAAATTTGATATTGTCTTGGCAGACCAGGAACTTATAACTGTCGTTTAAAAAAATTCAAGGCTATTGTTTCCAATTGAACATGTGTAGATAGCATTAATTGATCCTCATGAATGCATCATTCCATCACTTACTCTCTCATTTGACCAGCACTATCGTAGGAGGGGGAAAAAGACAATGTTTGGGCCAAACTGTAAATTTGACATCATTTGTGAATCAACACACCAGATCTTAAACATTGACCCTCTACAACTGCATTGACCCTTGTTTGATTGACTCTTCTTAGATGTAGTTATCTGACAGCGTTGACCAAAGACCTTTGCTATACTGACTATGTTGACCAAAGACCTCTGCTACATAGACAGCAGTAACTTCGGTACCACTTACATTGACTATTTTGTTTGTTGATTATGTTGCATTGAGTGCAATATTCTACTTTTCATTAGGTCATGATCAATATTGACCAAGAAACTAGTAAGGTATGCAGCTTTCTTTGAGTTTTTATTTTGTCTACTATATTTTTAAAGGAGAATCAATTACTGTACTTGTGAAGTGATCATGAATTGAACTGCTATAAGTTACATGAATTGAACTGCTATAAGTTACTATGTCAAAATTATGTTGTATTCTATTTATTGACAATTATGAGCATCACTATTCTTATAATTTATAATTTTGAACATATACATACATACATACATACATACATGCATAGCCAATCAGTCACACACACACACACACACACACACGACATTTACACATACATAACATGTGTGCATGTAATATACGTGTGTATGTGTGTGTGTATACACACATACACATATGTATGTTTATACACACACACACACACATTACGTATACACACACACACACACATATGCATACATACATACATACATATATATTCCTGTACCCCAAGGAAAAAAATTGCCGTACTGCCGTTACCCATTCCCGTACCCGAACCAGCAACTTAGATAAAAATGCAGCAAATAATAATTCCAAAACATTTCCATTTTACAATGGAGTGAAATGGACATTTTAGCTTGTGTGTGCAATCTTGGAGTGCATTAGACAAATGTTGCTGGGAACTCTTAGAATCACACTATTGTTTATAGTTCAAAAAGGAAGGGACACAAACTGGCTGCTATAATCAAGCACTTAGGCACACCTTTTGATCTAGATATCTCTTTCACTACCAAGTGGCAATGCCTCTTTGACAATGTTCAGGAAAAAACTAGCTGAATATGTTTTGGTATTTGGTTGGCTGCTTTCAACTATGTCAAAAAATGCTCTCCATGTTTCATATTACTATTTTCCATACTGGATTTTCAGTTCTACAAATTTTTCACTGCTGGAGGATTTAATAGGACTATGTGAGATTATGAAATTCAGAATATTAAAAAGTGGCACACAGGAAATTGCGATTTAAACGTCCTTTCTATAGGAAGTGAAAGATCAGGCCTCAAGAATCAAAAATTGCAGGGTAATTATTTGTCTGCACAATGGATGAATTAAGAGGATTTTAGGATGTAAATGGTGGAAAGTATTAGAAAGGAGTTGTATTATTTAAGGTCATCCTTAGGCAAATGAAAATGGAAGAATCTTGGGCTCCACTAATAGGATCAGAGCAAAAAGGACTGCCAGAGACTTTCAAATTTATGAAACTTAATTTTGATGGAGAATTTAAAGAAAACATAAGCCAAGAAAGAGGTGGCATCATTAGAGATCAAAACGCTACTAAGAGGCAGTCTCTATAATTGCTCTTGAAAGATGTACTGACAAATTTCTTGAAATGGTGTAGGCAAAATGTTTAATGTTTCCATTAAAATAGGGATTAAAAGATCCAGTGGTCGAGACTCAAAGGTGACTTGGTAATCACATAACCGAAGTGGAGAATGTCTAAATTCAACTTGAACTTGTTTGATGAAAAAGCAAAATCTTTGATTGAATATTTCTCTAATTCTGATGGCTTGCATTGCCTTAGAAGCAGACTAAATGTGACAAGACTTTATCACCAATGGTGGGATATTAGAATAGATAGTAAAGCTTAAATTAAATCTAGTATGAAAGGTTTTTGATGGTTGAAATATTTAGTGAAAGATGATGAGCAAGGTAAATAGTATAACATACATCTTATATTGAATAAGTTCATCTTATATTGAATAAGTTCATAAGATTGGCTCACTCAAGGTGGCCCCCAAGCAAAAGTGAGGCCACTTGTCAAAGCAGAGAGGTAAGAGAGCAGCTCCCTCAAGGAGGCTGTGAGTGAATCTAGGCAAGGCTTGCCATCCCCTTCATCACCCATGAGCAAAGTGAGGCAATTTGTTCTGGATTTATTTTATTTTGACCAAAAATATTTGCTAAGAACCTGTAGGAGCATTGCCTCAGCCAAACAACTTATAACTATTTGAATATGTCCTTGGAAAAATATCAATGCTGATAACTTCAAAATCTCTCTAGACACACAACCAGCTGCTTATATATCTGAATAATCCAATCCATCTTGTGCTGCTTGGACTGAATTACTCTTTAACCAGAAACAAGGAGGTTATGACCTCCCTGCCTCCCTCTACCACAAGTTCAATGAAGCAGCTTTCAAAAAATGTCAGTCTCCCTCCAAGAAAGATCTACTTAAATTATTTCACTTGCATTGATTAATGTCAAACCCAGCAGTTGCTCGGTGGACAATCAATAAACTAGGGGGGCTGATTTGCTTAATTAATAGATGAATTATGTTGAACTTGCAACGGAAATGAAAGCACAGATGTGGAGGCACCATTACACATTCAAAAGAGGTAGGGGATAGCGAAAAAACTATGCTCCAAGAGATGCGTCCCCTACCCTAAATTCCCCATCCCCTATAGGAAACGTCTTGAGGATGTGGGGATTGGTAGGAAACATCCCTTCCCCAACCCCATTTTTTTGAAAAAGTAGGAAACATCCCCAAGACATCCCAAAAACACAGGGGACACATCCTATGGCCCATGCTCTTTTTTTGTGTTTTTTAATAAGAAAACACACTTTCGATTTTTTTTAAAAGGGATGGTGGGCCATGTAGGTCTGTGTAGTTCTGAAGGTCATCATTTAAGCTACCCCTGTACGCAGCCACCCAGACTCCTCGCAAGGGGCTTTGCCTCCAAACCCCCACCAATTTATAAGTCTAACCAAATAATAGACCAATGATTAATCATTATCACAAAATACATATCCCTTGTTGTAGATCTCTACATCTTCACAATCGAAGCCAGTCAAGGATTATCTTTTTTCATGCATTGGACAACTTGTTCAGTATAGATTGGACAACTTGTTCAATATATAAGGATTGCCACAAACAAAGTTGGATGCTACAGTCATTATATTGTTGAATACTAGCTATGTCATAGTCAGCATAAAATGACACTTTCATAATGCAAAAGGAAGTAAAAATATATCATTCATGCCCCACACAGACAACTAATAAAACATTCCCATCTATTGGTATCCCAGTTGAGATCAAACGAGAACATAACCAGTTATCTTTTTACTTAACCATTCCTCTTTGTCAATTAGTTTGACAACATAACATGTAGTCTTGAAGGCTTCAAAAAAACTTTGATAATAAGTCCCACTTGAACATACACACTAGTCAAGCATGTCTTTATTAACTCGTGCTCATGCTTTATATATATATATATATATATATATATAGTTCATATTCAATTACCCATGCTCACAAAGGTTCTATAATGTCTATGATGAATGCTTAATCAATGTTCTCATATGAAAATTTGAAATTTCCTTTTACTTTAAATTTTTCCCTAATTTTTAATAGTTGTCCCTTGTCGACCCATAAAAAATGGCCTTAAAACAAATCCATCCTGGAAACACATTCTCCCATCCCCATCCTGTAAAAACATGGGGTAACATGGGAAAAAGCTCTGTTATTCTTGATGAATATGATATTTTACAAGGAATACATTAACAGTGCAAACTTCCAAGGCTGTTTTAATCCTATGGGTCAAATTCTGAGAAGGATTTTGTGGCATTACGAACACGTATGTACTTTGGAATTCAATAGCTAAACTAACCCCCTCATTGTTTAACTCTAAGAATGACAAATGAAATCAATTATATTGCAATATGTTAAAAAAAGACAAATAGTTACAAGACCATAAATATGTACCAACTGCCTCAACTTCCTTCACTATTTCCCAACCTAGAAAGTTAAAGTCGTTTGATTAGGCAGAGATGGACTCCAATGTCATCTACAGCTTGTCCAATAATACAAGTGGAATTGGCATCACATAGTCTTATGCAACATACCCAATGGCTAAGTCACCAGGTTCGAATTCAAATTCAAATTCGGCAACATTGAAATTCGGATGAAATTCG
Source organism: Sequoia sempervirens (assembly GCA_007258455.2). Classification (NCBI taxonomy): domain Eukaryota; kingdom Viridiplantae; phylum Streptophyta; class Pinopsida; order Cupressales; family Cupressaceae; genus Sequoia; species Sequoia sempervirens. Next base: position 18,266 of record VDFB02346121.1, on the reverse strand, counting down.
ACAAGGAAAATTTTCGAAAAGTATAAAATTCGGATTAAATTCGCCTTATGTAATTTTTATTTTATTTTTATAAATATAAGTAATATATCTACAAAATTGTCCAAAGGAAATTAAATAATATTAATAGTATATAAAAACTAGTAAATATTATATATACTAAAAATGTATATGATGTAGAATATTTTCTTATATAAATAATATATTTAAGCTATGTCACAAGGTTCACATTATTCGACAAGGATAAAATTACATGGATTAAATTCCCCTAATATAAATAAATTTAAATATTTTAAATATTTAACTAAAGTCTACATTAAATTTTAGATATTTAAAAAACATAAAATTTTAATATATAAAATGTTAATATAATAATATTAAGTATATTAATAAATATATATTATTAAATATATTAATAACTAAAATTATAAGTCTAAATTAATCTTTAAATATTTAAAATCCTAAAGTTTAATAAATTAAATGGCAATAATAATAAAATATGGCTTCCTTCTTCTCGCGATCTACTCTCGGGCAAGAACTTTGTGGATAACAGCTTTATCGTATTGTGCTAATCCGCTGGGAAAGTGATGCTAGCAGCACCCATTGCTTTGGGTTTTGCTTCAGCCTAGCATTTGGTTACGGAGTGCAGAGTCGAGTTGTAGAGTTGAGCCCGCTCAGAGGATTTTCCAGTCAACAATAACCCTAAAACTTTTTCCGATCACTCATTTTGACATCTTTGATAGTCGCTTCCACATCCATAGCTCAATACAAAGCAAATTGCGTGAGAAACTCCTCAGGAAGCGGCGCCGAAGAAACTCGCGTGAGAAAATGTGCGTAAACACTGGAATAATATGCGTTTTATAAAAAAAAATATAGGTCGAAAACGAAAACCCTAAAACGCAAATCAGAAAAGCACTTTAAAAAAATATATATATTTTAATGGAAAAATGACGAGGGTTTCCGTACATGGTGAACTTTGCCGAACATTAACGAATTTGAAGAAATTTTTTGATAATCGCCTAAATTCGAACCTCATGCTTGAGGTTCGGCGAATACGATGACTTAGCCCAGTGGTACCTAGAGTCACAAGTAGCCTTGTTATAGGCATGTTAAATGCCTAATAGTTATCATCCAACGTATGAATGTTGTTTACTAGCTAAATTAGAGACTAGTAAATCTACATCAATGATAAAATAATTAGTTAAGTGAACACCTCAAAATTTCATGAAATTAATAGCTAAAGTGCATACAAAGCTACAATTTGGAAATATAGGTTTTGTCAATACTAATCTTGATCAAAGAAGATATTATGTGCTATCCAAGATGTTTCTTGGATCCTCCATCCCTACTCTAGCCCTTCCCCAACCCCTATTTCCTCAAGCCCTAGGATTCTTAACAGTAACATTCCTAGTCAAGTGGGGACCCTAGAAAAAAAGCTCAACTCCTAGCTAGGTCTCATGGAAGGGGTAATCAATGAGAATAAAAGGATGAACAAGGATTTAAAGGACCTAAAGCTTGAAATGTCAAAGGAGAATAAGAAGGAAGCCTTGGAGGCCCTCTTTTAGCAAAATGTTGAACTCAAGGAGTTTGTGACTATCCAAGAATCTAGGGTTGGCAAGCTAGAGCAAGAGCAGCAAGAGGTAAAAGGATTTCAAGAGGAAGCTACTAGCATGAATAATCATTTGTATACTATCAGCACAAGGGTGGACCCAATCAATGCAAGAAAGAAAATAAGTGCAGATTTGCAAGATACCAAAAGAACAAACAAGCTAACAACACTAATGAGTCATCCCTTGCACTCAAGATGAAAGTGCTAGAAGATGTTTGTTTGTTGTTTTTTGGTTGACTTTCGATTGGACTTTTGTTGTCTTTTTATTTCTTTGGTAGGCATATGATGGTTTAAGGCCTAGAGTATTGTTTGTTGCTTCCTATGTTATCTATTGACTTGTATAAGGTTATGGGACCCTTCTAAAACCCTTGCTTTTACCCTAATAAAAAAAATGATCTTATGTCAATTTAATTCATGAAATTGCAAACATTCAATCACAATTACCCAATCACTTATGTTGAACAATGGCTTCTACAAACATAAGCATCACTTCTACCAATATTCATTAACCTTCACAAAAACTCAATAACTTAACATTTTTTGTAATAGGCTCACCAACTATCATTACAAATTATGTGCTCAAGCCATTTGTTTATAAGCTCATCTCACTCTTAGGGATCAAATAATAATAAAATAATTTCAATAAATCCCTACGTTAATGCAATCCTAACTCTACCTTTTGCAAAGAGGAAATAAAACACTTGAAAATAGCCTAAAATAGGTTCATCCACACTTTATTCTACTTTATTCTTTATACAGGCCAATTTGAACAATGAGGGGCTATGATTTGCACTTTTTTCTTTAAAACACTTGACATGGCATCAAATTTTGAAGTGGACTGATTATGTATAAGGTGATAGAAACCTTAGTGACTACGCAACTTTAAAATGGTGTCTAAATGACTACTTTGTGCATCTTCTTCCTAGGCACTAATCATTGAAGAGCTAGCCAAGTTTTATGAGTGTTAAGCATTGTTTCCTCATGCCCTTATCACTTAGGTGTTAATTTGAACTAACTCTACCATTGTAAAACAACACTATGATGATGTTTTACCATTGTTCCATAGAGTTTCCCGATCGGAGGATAGCTGGACCAAGGGACCAAGGGACCAAGGGCCTAACTTTGGGGACAGCAAGGGGACAACAGTGTGGGGGTGGCGAGGCGGGGGCTTGGTGGCACAAATACATATAATACTTGAAGAATTAGTTATAAAAAGATGTGTAAGTAAAAAGTATAAGAATTACAAATGAAACTTTGGCATACTAAGTAATTTTTTTACTACTAAACATTCAAAACATGGCAATGATTGCATTGAACATTAACAATGATGGGTAAAGGTTAGGGAGCAAATATAACTGAATTGCTTGCAATCTTCTATTTTGCTCCAATCTTTATACTAATTCAATTAAAAATCTAATCTTCAAAACACCAGCTTTAATTGCAAAAGCGTCCTTATCATTTGAAAGGACAAGATGGAAGATAAGTCTAAATCATTAGTGATTATCTACACTTTATTAGACTTATTTAACTAAATAAAAGACTTTCACTATAATTGCTCAAGTGAAATACAAAATAAACTATCTCAAACCATTTGAACTTTTCCCTGCATATTCACACTGAACTTGTGCAAAAGTTCCTCTCCGAGCTAAAAACTCCACATGAGTCAAGTAGTTACATCACTAGTAACTTACATAGTATGCACTATATGTTACTTAATTATGTTATTAGACATAATATAATGAAAAAGTATTAATGTATATTTAAACATAAGGTATTAATGTTTGTACCCAAGCCTGCAGATATATGCACTGTCTCTTTTCTTATAATTCTTGAGCACCTTTATGAGTACAAAGGAGCAATCTATTTTCGACTAAAATTAGTCATGAAAGGGCAGTTGTAAGTGATCTTCTATTAAGCCTGCATTTAAGGTAAGACAATTAAACCTGCATATAACTGGTGTTATTTGCGGTTGATTTCAACAGAATCTATTGTAAGAAGATCTAACTTGCAGATAGAGATATAACATGCTTGGCTATAATTTATGAAAACATTGACTAATATGCAAGAATCAAATCCATCAGACATAAGAAATGTTTCTTTACATCCTTTGATAGTGGCCAAAATACTTGGCAAATGGAACAAGTTAATCGCATCTCTCCATATGGCTGCTTATGCCTTGAATCTGAAATGGTACAATGTAAATGTGTGATTGAGATGAGGCTTCACTCCCATGATAAAGAGGTAACAAAGGGATTTTGCACTGCAGTAAAGAAAAATTATGGCATGAGAGGGTCCCCATCTATATCCCAATTTTTGCTTGCCTATGGTGAGTTTGGCGAAGTGGAACCCGTGAATGATAGGCATACTTGAGAGGACCCAATAGATTGGTAGCATCTACACAGGTGGCATACATCTAAGTTGAAGACATTTGCTATTGAATTATTCTTATAAGTAGACAATTCTGATTTTGAGAAGACATGTTATATTGGCATTTTTATTTACTCATTGAAGAGAACCAACTTGGATCAAAGAAAGTAGCAAACCTGGTACACAATCACAGGCCCACAAATTTTACTTATACAGAGCCCAAGTACAAATACGGTTCTTATAATGAAATGAGAGCAATTCACGATTGATACAAATGTCTTGCATGTGGATAATAATTAGGGTAAACTAAAGGGCCTCAATAATTTACCTTCAGTTCCACTACCTACAGATGAACCAAATCAAGAACAATAAGCTCTTAGACAGCCTTTTGATAGAGCACCTAAAGAATTACAGTTCCATTGAGGAAGCATAGCTTCAACTCGATGCATGATGTGATTCTGCCATTAGCACATCATTCCAAATTTTTGAATCCAATTTTTTTCTAATATTATGTGCTGACTCTGTCTATATAGTATTGATTTTCTTGGAAATTTTACAAGTGAATTTTATTATTTTCATTTATGTAACTTCTTGTTTAAAATTTAAAATTCACATAAATGTTTATGATTTTGGTATTGATACATACCCATACCCTCTTGTTTTTTAGAAAATGCTGCATCCAGAACCCCCTATCCTGGGACCATGGTCAGTAACTAAACATAAGGAACAAAGAAAACCAAATGCATACAAAACAACCTTTGCATTAAATTTCAGCACCAAAAAACACTTCCCAAGCTAAGAATGTTAGCTCAGCCAGACACATACCAAGTGGGCATCCAGTGGAGGAGGATAGTTATCTGTTAAGGTGTCAATCCAGCTGAAGATCATGTTATGGTAACCATAGGGCTGTCCTGACATGTTCCGAGCATATTCCCATGCTGCAGTTGCATTGAACTTTGCACGTAAATCGGGATGAAGAGGAAGGAGGGCAATATGTGGATTAGAAGAATCCTTGAGCTGAAGCTCCCACCATTCCTCCCATGTAACTACTGCAATAATTTCATCACCCTGCCAAACCAAAGATATAACGTTACACACGAAAATGTGTCACCAAACACCTTGAACTAAAATTATCAACAGATATAATTCACTGATACTTATAAATCTATCCCTTGTTCGATATGCTTGGAACTAATGAATATTACTTCCATAAAAAATGAATATCCTATAATAATAATATGATAAAAATCTCTTAAGAACTTTTATGTTCATAAAGAAAGTTAAAACTATAATAAACCACAATGAAAAAGCTTCCCACATTAAATTCATAAGTGACACGCAAAATGTACTGTTATCCACTAAACAATGTCTCCCAGTTTAAGAGGTAATAACATAAGCTCCTTACATTTGAAGAGTAAATTTGCAAGTACTCAATAGAATATGATGGAAACTGCCTGAAAAAGACTAAATACGATTATGATTTCTCATTATTGATGATGTGATATCAATCCACAAGAAACAAGCTACAAGATGAATATGCCTAAAATCTGTTGGCCGGAAGATTTAAGGTCAAAATATGCCAATTCAATAAAATCTTGATGGATAAATACAATGAATTTAAAATTGCCCACAAATGATTAGGAACATGTACCATAAACACATTCTAGCTGAAAAGATGAAAACACACAAACTAGGAGACAACATAGACATGATAAGACTTGAGGATGGAACTGAAGTTCATAAAATGCCATGAATCACTGGCACGAAGTATGAACTGACTCGCTGCTCTATAATGAATCATCTAATGCAAATGTGTCGTACCCATACACGAAATTTGTATTGTGTCAAGTTTAAACTTAAATTTGTTATTCTCCTTGACGCGTAAATCTTGTCTAGTTTGTTTTGTCTTTTTGTCCTTGTAATTCTTTTCTGATTATTCACAGGGTCATGGAACAAAGTTTTTTGGAGACATTCATTGTGGCAGAGAAAAGAGAATGTTGTTGAAGAAATTTGATAAGTCTGGATTTCAAACACGCACCTGGTATGGAGGAGAGAATTTGAGCTTTCAAGCATTCAAATTGCTTGTTTGTATTGGGGCAAACCTTGCAAAGGGGAATATTTTCAACTTCAAAGTGCAGGGTTTCCTTTGGAGAAGATGTGCACTGAGAACAAGACATTCAGATCAGCAAATTCGCAAAGTATAGAGACTAAATGTCACCTGTGTAAGGAGCTTCATGAAATGTACTTTCAGGGGAACACCTGAAAGAAAAGAGACATTGTTGTTAAAGTCAAGAATCCCTGATAAGGGCAAGTTCAGGTTTCAAAATACGCCCATTGGTGCATGCCTGAGACTGAACATTCAAAAGTGTTAAGTCTGATATGCAGATGCACACCTGAGAGAAGTCTAATTGTAATGAATTTATGCACACTGGAATGAAGAAGCCTGAATGCAGATGAACAAGGTTTAAGGAGACACCTAAACAAAGAACTATTCAGATGTGTTGTACATCAAGGCATGCACTTGAAAGAGTAAATTTCTAAGTGAAGATGTGCTACTGAAAATGCAGAATTCTGGGTGAAGCCCATGCATGAAATAATTGAAAGATTTCTAAGTGCAGCATGCAAGTTCAAAATTCAATTTGAATCCTTTGTATTGTTGCACATTCAGATGCAGAATCAAAATCAATATAGAGATGTGTGTGCCTAAGTATGGTGAAATGATCTAGGAACAGGGGTGCATTTGAGATTTGCACCTGATTGTGAAGGGTGCCCGTCTAAGGGGATGCTGATCATAGCAATTGAAACCAAATTATTAATTAAGTGGTACACTTTGACATAGCACAAATCAAAGTCTAGAGTATGTTTCAAGGTGTGTGAATAGGCATGAAGGAGATCAAAGTGCTGGAAGCACATAGATGTGTGTGCCTAGATCAAAATCAAAGTTATAACTGCCATAATCAAGTGCACACCTCAATGAGCAAATCCAAAATTGAAAAGCCGATGAACAGGTGCACATCTAGAAGGGATAAATTTCAGATTCAAAGTTTTTTGTTTAGGGACACACTTGTGAAAAGAGTGTGAATTCAATCAATATCAAAACACCATAGATAGGGGTGTGCTTGTCTAAGGGAGTCAAGAACAAGTTAGAATTCAATTTGCCTTGATAGGGGCACACTTCTATGAATAGGTTTTCAAAGCAAACTTTCCACTATCAAGTGTTCATGTGTAACTGAGGTGCGCACCTCACTATAGAAGAAATCAATTTCCAATCAAATGGATCCCAAGTGTATGGGCACACACAGGATAGAAGACGTTAACTGCAGGAGGAACAAAGTTTGTTTAAGCAATGTAATGGTGTGTTCTTAACAAAGGGGAGAATCCTATCTATAGAGGGGCACATGTGTAAAAAGGTGTCCAGGATTCAAATCTTCAAAGCCTATTTTCGCAATATAATGGTGTACCTGTGGATTAAAAGCCAACCAGTATTCAAGAAAAATCTTAAAAAATTATTAATAAACATCTAGGCGATCAGAGGGAGGCACAGGCACATCTGTTTATAATACATAGCAGACCGGTCTTGAATAAGGTCGAGATTTCTTATTCAATGGTGTCTATCCATAAGCAGCCAACCAACAATTTTAGTTGAGAGATGCAATTATTAACAAGAGAAAGGTGTCCACTTCAAGTATCATCACTTTTCCACCTAAGAGAAAGTCGCTATAAATAAGCGAAAGTCATTTAATATACCTCAGCGCTTTTCAAAACTCAAGTGGAAATTCGTATAAAAAGAGCAGAGCAGCAGTATAGTAAACACGTCTTTTTATGGCAGATAGCAACAAGGAATCAGCAGTAATATGTTTAAAATGCTTGGGCGTTATTTTTGAAGGAAATTTGTGATTAAAAAGCCTTTTATCCTTATTGTTTATCAAAGCAGAAATTCAAATCAGAGTAGGTTGCATGGCAGAGAATTCTACAGCAGAATGCCAAAAGGTGCAGAAAACAAATGACGGCAGGATACTAACAGCAACAGATTTATTCATTTTTGCAGGGCTTGGACAGTCTTGTTCAGCACAGTGTAACTCCATTTTTCAAAAGAAGGTCAATCATCACAACACTCATAACAGCACTCTACTTTCTTCAAAATCTTCTTTTCTTCTATCAATCATCTTCATTCTCACAAGGGTGTTTATTCAGAAAATCCAAGTTTTGCAAAAAGGGTTAAGGAGTTTTCAGACAAGCATATTTCCAACTAGAGTTTGATGCAAAACAGTCAGCGAGGAAGGGGTATTCTGAATCAAAACATCAAACTGGAATTTCAAGGTATTGGATGTCATCACAGGGTTAGCCATGATCAGAGTTGCAAAAGCTTCATCAAAATCATCATTTAGAGCTGCCTATCCAAGAGTATTTTTTGCTGTTAACTTTTCAGTGGGGGAGCATATTCTGAGATTTGCTATTTTCAACCAAAACTATTTATCTCCTGAGGTATTTTTCTACAATGCCAAATCAGCATACTTACCTGCTGATTTCAGGTACAAAAAGTCCCAAAGTCAGAATCGAGCTGAAACACCTAGGGATTCGTCCAAGGTTCAGTTTTCTTGCACAGCAAGAATTCTGCCAAAAGCTTCTCATACCCGCATGATTCTGTCAGTGACATGGCATTTCCAAAACATTTCTAGACCGATTCCAAGTGTAAGTTGATGCATTTCACAAACCTGTTTGACAGTTCTCTTTATTTTTTTAATGCTGCAACGGCCACAAACAAGGAGTTTTTTAGGTTTTGCTGCAAAACCAAAGCCAACTTTTTCACTATTTGGAGACAGCCCATGCCTGATATGCCTTTGCTGAGTGTGTCAAGACACAGACAACAATTCCTTTTTTACCTGGGTGTCAATGTATATGTTATTATAAGTTTAACACATTCAGGTATTTTTTATGTGAAAGTTAACCTATTGGGATAGTCGAAACCAATCACGTTGGGGCAAACATTAACAGCAGGTTTCCATTTTGTATTATATGATTTTTAAATTATCTGAAATGTATATTAAATAGTATTCTATAATATTTATATAATAGGGATACAGCGTACTATAATATTTATCTAAGTTACCAGGTCCTTCATATTTGACTCCGGTATGCGTGTGGGTACGGGTACGGGTTCGGTTTGGGTTCGTCCTTGGGTACGACTCGGGTACGGCCTGGGCGCTTGGGTTTTTTGTGGATTCTTTTGTGAATGACTCACAAAGAACCCAGGCGCATGGGTTCTCTGTGGGTTCTTTTGTGAAGGACCCACAAAGAACCTAGGCACCCGAGCATACCCAGCAGGAGCCCCACATTCAAAGAAGAGAAAAACAACTGCAATTACAAAATTGGTCTATGAAAGGAGTATGACACCATCAATTACTAAATATGATATTGTTTTCTAATGAATTCCAATACAAATTTGATATTGTCTTGGCAGACCAGGAACTTATAACTGTCTTTTAAAAAAATTTAGGGCTATTGTTTCCAATTGGACATGTGCAGATAGCATTAATTGATCCTCATAAATGCATCATTCCATCATTTACTCTCTCATTTGACCAGCACTATTGTAGGAAGGGTAAAAAGACAATGTTTGGGCCAGACTGTAAATTTGACATCATTTGTGAATCAACACACCAGATCTTCAACATTGACCCTCTACACCTGCATTGACCCCTGTTTGATTGACTCTTCTTAAATGTGGTTATCTGACAATGTTGACCAAAGAGCTTTGCTCTACTGACTATGTTGACCTAAGATCTCTGCTACATAGACAGCATTAACTTCCGTACCACTTACCTTGACTATTTTGTTTGTTGATTATGTTGCATTGAATGCAATATTCTACTTTTCATTGAGTCATGATCAATATTGGCCAAGAAACTAGTAAGATATGCAAGCTTCTTTGAGTTTTTATTTTGTCTACTATATTTTTAAAGGAGAACCAATTACTGTACTTGTGAAGTGATCATGAATTGAACTGTTATAAGTTACTATGTCAAAATTATGTTTTATTCTATTTATTGGCAATTATGAGCATCACTGTTCTTATAATTTATAATTTTGAGCTATATATATTCTTGTATCCGTACCCAAGAAAAAAAATTGGCGTACCGCCATACCAATACCCGTACCCATACTGACAACTTAGATATTTATTAAATAATATTAAATAAAAACTATAATATATTAAATAGATTACTATAATATTTATACAAACCTATAGAATATAGTATATTGTATAATTTATTATATAGTATATTTAAATATTATATAATTCTAAATTTACTTTTAATATTTATTTGTAGGATTAAATTAAAATAGTATAATTGAAGTCTAATACAATATACTATATTATTAATATTAAATATAAATTATAGCTATATATGAATATGTACAGTCTATATATAATATTTATTATCATATAATAATACTAAATATATCAATATTCTATACATATATATTTATATGTTTTTTGTATGGACATACCCTGAACATACCCAACTCCCCCAAAAAAATGTCATAACGATGTATTGTACCCATACTCAATTAAGCAACTTAGCTATTTTTAGTGGTCTCTAATTTTAATGTAACAAACTTTTTGAGGAGTCAACTACTATTAGATTGTCTAACTTTAGATCTATTGTCATGTAAGAAATGTGAGCTTTAAGTGTTATTTTGTAATGATTTCTATCATAGTTGAAAATCTCAAACTCAAAAATAACTCAACTAAGCCAAAAAAAATCTTGGGACTTGACAAATATAGAAGCATAAATCCTCAAAAAATCGCAAAAATCCCAATTTTAAAAAATCTTTGGCTGAAACGATTTTTCCCCAAAAAATCTCGATTTAATCAAATTGTGATTTTCAATGATTTTAGGGGTTTAAACAGTGAAAGAATCACATTAAAATCGTGAAAATTTTTCCCAACCAACCCATCGCGAAAACATTTCATTGATTTTTAGCACAGAACTGAGCGTTGGCCGCTGGGACATGGTTCACCATCAAAGATTTGTTAGATTTCATCAAGTTGTTGAGGCAAATCGCAGATAGGCAACCTTGAATGGACGTATATTTCTAATAGATGTTATGGACATTAAAATAGAGACACATTCTTTGGTATGCTTCTACATTTTATGTTAATGACATTAATAGAATGGTTAAGAGATGTGTTGCTTTTTTCTCTATATTCCACACTTTCCATGCGTATAAATTCAAAGACACAATTTAGTGGGAAATAGTAGACAATATCATAAATACTAAGTAAGGATTCTATCTAACTTTTTTAACATATCTGAACCTTATAAAAGTACTTGCCAAAAGTAAATATAGAAAGCCAAACTAAACTGAAGTGAAACTCTATTGGCTTGATATCAACCTTAAGAGGTTTGTATTCTTTGAATTCTTGTGATCCTGACTATTCAAAAGAATTTTAACATTTCAATTATCAACAATAATACCAAGGTGGTTGTTTAGATTATCAAAGTTAGGTTGGGACAAATTTCCTTTCCAGAAGCTAACAAAGTGTGATAATTTGGAGCTTCAATTTGACACTAGCCATCAAGTTTTAATGATAAGTAGGTAGGGTAGTGACAATTGTATAGTTAAGTGGGATGTAATGTCCCCATTTTGGCCCTACGCTTTTCATTTAGATTTAGCCTATTTCCGGAAATCCGTAGGCTAAGCTGAGGCGGAAAATTAGAGTTTCCTCTTTCAGATACTGCTCAGTTGGCGTTCAGAGGTTGTTGTGCAAACTTACTATTTATAGCAGTTCACTATTTTTAGCAAGTCTATCTTTTGGCAGAATCTGTTTAGCAACAGTTCAATCCCTTGCAGTTTGGTTGTCCTGTTTGGCTTTCTAATGGTTTTGAAGTGAACTTACTATTTTTGGCATTGGCTATTTTTAGTAAGTCTAAATTTGGCAGTAGCATCATCAGCAATTCAGCTCAAGTCATCTTGCTATCCTTTAGTTTTAGTTTGGCTTTGGTTATCTCAATAGACTAAGTTTATACTTAGTCAATTTTATGTTACTCAGTTGTACCCCACGCCTAGGAGTGATAACTTCATGTTGTTTTTAAAGAGGGGACATTATGGGGTCAATTGTGCATTTAATGATTTATTAAATGCTTTATTATTGCATTATTAAATTGGACACCTAAAGGAGGTTGAATAAAGTTTTATTATTTCAAAAAGTAAAATGCTTAAAGGTGGCGTCCCTCTTGGAAGTTGAAGTGATTCAACTTCTTGGAATTTGAAGTGATTCAGTTGTCAATTGAAGCTTATATATTGAGGCTTTGAGAAGAGTTCTTCATCTTTGGAAAATTGTATCGAAATGCTGTTGAATTGATTTTAGAACCCGACTAAGGGGAAGCTTAGCTTTTCTACACCATTCTTCGGGCCTGAAACTATGGCGCCCTAGATGGTCAATTGGGAGTGTGCTTCACTCAGAAGTGCATATAGAGCTTCATCGAGGTGAATTTTGGTGATATTTTCCAGTTTATTACTTGCTGGTTATTCAATGGCTGAAGTAGAATTTCAATCACAACTCTTTGTGAGAATTTTATATTGTTATGGGTATTTGCTATAAAGTTTTCTATGTTCAAGGCGCCCCTGTTGGTAGAGTTTCAGATTTTATCTTGCAGCCATTATTTTCCTATGGAAATCACCCTCTTCTAGGGCTGTACTTCTTCATAAGTTACATTGATTTCTGTGTTGGGCATCTTTGGAGCTGTCGGTGCCTTGCTACTTGGTGTTTTTCTTGGACGCCTAGCAATTTGAAAGGTGTGTTTAAGTTCCAGCTGAATTGGTGAACTATGGAAGGAGTTTAGAGCTTTTTGGTTCAGTATTTGCTTGCTGGTTTGAACTTCAGACTGCTGGTTTTCATATCAGACCTAGTTCTTTCTATATTATGCTATAGTTTTGGGGTGTTTATGCTTCTAGTTTCATGTGCATTCAATTTGGAGGAGATAGGAGCATTTTGGGTGAAGATATGAACAATTTAGTGATGGCTAGTTGCTGTTAATGTTATTTCAGCTTGCTATTTATCATATCAGCTTATCAGTAGTACAGATTTTGACTTGTAATTTTGTAGTTGGGAAGTTTAGAAGTTGGGGAAACCATCTTTTTTTCATTTGCATTGATTATTTAATTGTAACACTTGGTAAATTGCAGATAATTTGCATCGTAAGGTTGAGAATTAGTAGTACTAATCCAGTCAATAATATTGTTGCATTTACTTAGTGATTTTAATGCAAACACTATAACCTCTGGATGGTTTACCGCCAATGAGGAGGAATTAACATTGTATCTTTCATTTCTTCCCACTATTTAAGTGGTGAATTCCCACTCATGAGTGGATGCCTGCCGCAGCGGATGAATTAGTTGAATTGTTTGTAGTATTCCCCCCACTGTTTAAGTGGTTGAGCGGAAATCTTCATAGCTGGTTCACCGCCTAAGTTCTTTCAGTTTTGTAATAAGTACTCTGCCATATGTTAGCACCTCGCCTTCAAAAGGATCTTGTGTGCACATTCTTGGCGTTGAGTTTTATCATTTACTTCCAGCGTAGTATTTCAAGTTCAGATTATTGCTAACGATCCCATCACCATAAGCTATCACCTCGCCTTCAATAGGATCTTGGTGAACTTTCTTGGTGAAGGTTACTTTCAAGTTGGATATCTTTTGGAATCTAACGCTAACATTTGGCGTAGTGTTGGTTTGTGTTGTGGAAACATTGAGAATTCAAAGGGAAAAATTAAGGGGCATATTTCATGGGAAGCATTAGTATATACATAATAGTATATAGACATTGTGGAACCGGAAGCAGAATGGTTCCTATCAGAAAGATAAAAATCGGCTTGTAGTGGTGAAAAAATAAATTGTAACTGTATTTTATATCAAAATGAAGGATTGTTTTGGATATATTTAAATTTCCTATATATTCTACAGGCTTAATGCTTTGTTAATTGGTGAAACTCATTGCTTAAATCATGCCTTGCCTTTGTTCGGGAACTACATTCCATTTACGATCATCATATACATGGAGGTTCAAAGGGCCTCCAAGGAGTGCAATAGCAGTGCATGAATTCTTTAGACATATATAGTGTAGCATTCCATGCATGTTAAATAGGTATCAAACAAACTAATACATGACTTGAGAGAAGTCATGCCCTAGTCTTGTGGGCTTATCTTAATCCCCCTCGAAGCAAGCCTCATATATTTTCATTTTAACAATCCAAATAGATTTCAACAGCCATTGTCCCATTGAAAGGTAATGTTCCTCGTGCTTTGATTTTTCATTGAAACTCGTACCTATAATCTCTCATTCTCAACTCAAAGTCCATCAATGTTTTTAACTCCATCATCCACTTATACACAAAATCTAGGAAAATTTACTTGAATAATAATAGCTAAAATTATGGCTCAAATAGTTGCTCTCTTCTTTTGTACTAGCAGGTCTTTATTATCTAATGGAAAAATATTTAACACTCCCTTTACTCTTTTACAAATCTGCTAAAATAGTTATCAATGAGAACACTTCAATATCGTTTATGGTCTTTTAAGATTTACGATTTTGTTTCAAAAACATTTTCTATTACTCTATCTTGAGCTACTTGATTCAAAACCTATTAAGTTGAACTTTGCAATTGCTTCCTTTGTCATATAATTTCCCTTTCACACTCTTTATATGGTTCTCTTTGACATTGTTCTAGAAATTGCAAGTACTGTTAAATCACAAACATGAACCAATCGATTCCCATTTTGTAATTTATGATGTTTGCTCAGCAAAGGAAAACTGTCTTTTTAATAATTTTCTTAAGCCTGAGGATTTTGAGAACCTAGAGGCCAACTTGGATATCATGAGGTTGAATGACATAGGAGAAGCTTTGAATCAGGAGCTTCATCGTCAGGATCTGCAGCCCTCTAGCATAGCTCTATTTGTAGTAGCAAGATTCATTAGCTACATTTGATTTTTTGGAACTTTGTACTTAGTTTATAGGTTGACTTTGTACAAACTATACTGTAATTGATATTTTATCAACTGCAACCATCTAGTTATTATTTATGCTCCATGAAGTATGCTTTGTGCAATGCAATGTAATCAACGATATGAATATAAACAACAAAATCCTATTTCCTACAATTCATGTGTTAAACTCTCTATTTTATTTGCTCTTTATATCTCTATGCTATGGAAATGCCCTTAAATTTCAAAATAAAATAGTTTTTTTCTCTTTTTCTACAAATTTTAATGTTTTTCTTAAATCCGATTTTTCCCCAATTTTTTCAAAAAATCTTATACTTTTGGTTTGCCAATTTTCCCCAAACGATTTTTGCTGCTATAGCCACCTGCCACTCTGAACATTAAAAAATACATAAATTTGTAAAAATATTCTTAAAATACATGCCTATTACTGAATTTATAGAACATATTACTGATTTTCTTCATATATAAATAAGAATTAGAGTTCAATAAACATCATAAGACCAAACAACAAGTTCAATATGCCAAATTGTGGGCACCAATCCCTATCAAGGGTTTTTGATACAAATCACAAGTTAGAGGTTGCAACTTGTAGAAAGAGTCATAGCTAGGGCATGGGAAAATTGTGAAATGCAAGGACAAAGAAGAATTGCAGGCATTTGAAAGAGTAGCAAAGGCATGCAGGTATTTTTGCAATCACATTTAGGGCATTATGGCTCACACAAGCATGAATGTTTGTAGTTCACAGCCCTTTTTTTTATCTAAAAGGGATTGGATTTTACATTTGCAACCACCATTTCGAATCACAGCGCACAAGCAGAAGGAAGGGTAACATCTAACAATTGTGCTTTTACTTTCAACAATCATGAAAGGGCATCCAAACCAGTCATATTGTTAAAATTTTGACATGACAATCAACTTTTCTACCACCAGCTAATAAAACCCTTAAGTTGGGCAGGTTTAACCAAGTTTACTTGCAAGTCTACTGATTTTTCATGAATAAATTGCCACGAGTTTTCTACATTACTCAGCTCCGAGTAATACTACAGGTTATTTGGCCAGCTAATAGGCTCGCAAGTCTAGCAAGTACTCACCGATTTATCAACTATGATTTCTACCATCAGCCTAACTAGAGATTGCAAGGGTTAGACTTAGTTTTGATGGATAGAAAATTTTGTAATAAAATTTGCATTGCATGCAAGCAATCAGTAGCTAGAGTAGAATCAAAATTAGTTTCTTTGATTTATTTTCATGCAATGTTTGGTAAACCATATAAATAAGTGTCATTTTGCACTTAATTTCTTAATTGTGATTTCCGTGACTACTTGTTGCTGAAATGGTTGTTCACTCCATTATTTCCTCCACAACTATTGTTTCATGAATTAAGTAAAGCTAATAATTAAACAAACTAAGTATTAGTTGATATGAGTTTTCCACAGTCCATGAAGTTGTATGCAAGCTTTTGGATTAAACTGTGTATGTTTTCCTCTTCCTGATGATGGATCACTGAATGTGATCTGAAACATCAACAGAAAAACATACACAGTTTAATCCAAAAGCTTGCATACAAACTAAGTATTGTGGATGTTATTAGAGGAGGTATTGGGCTCTTGTGCACAATCCTTCATAGTCCTTGATGTTTATTTTCAATCAATCCAATCCTATTTCATTTCTTATTTTCAATCTTTGGGTTTAACTGAAAATTGTAGACATCATTTAGTCATGTTAAATCATTTTTTGCAGTAGATAGCTTTTATATCCAAAATCTCTTGTCTAGTGTAGAAATGTTGAATCACCTTGTGCCCTAGACCGAGAAACAAAAAGACAGGTTTTAATTCCCATTTGTTTGTTGTACTGTATACATGAAATTCTTAGGTTCTAAGTTGAAACGAGAGCTTCCCCTAATAATTTGAAGAACAGTTACTGTACACACTGTTTTTTTGTGCCACACAAAAAGGTGTAAATTAAAACACTAGCAAAATGAGATGTCGAAAATTAGATTTTTGTACAACAATAATTGAAGAATAACATCTGACAGAAAAAAGATACAAGAATTCTACAAAGACATACAAAAATAAATAAAAACTAGCTACTGAAAAATGTGAAGATGTGCCTTGTTAGCCAGCATCCAATGATGAAGGCAAACACTACTCCTTGATTAATTGAAAACTGTGACAAACATTGAGAATTATAGTATACTGAATGAAAGCTGATAGACAAAATATACAGCCTGTGAATCTTCCAAGCCTTATATCTATTTAGAGTTCATATCTAAAAGTAATTTTGCCTAGAAACTTAAGTATTATACCACTTCTACCACACACAATGCTACACCTTAAATATTAGTTTAAGATTATAGCACCTTTTCATTTTCATGACCAGATTCTGCAACCCAAAGCTTTCCTTCCTCATCCCTCAAGCAAACTGAAGTATGCCCTGCATATGCCCCAGTTACCCATTTCTCTAGAGTCTCAAAGCCTCCCCAACGACCACGAATCTTTGACAAGGCCAAGAAATCTCCAGAATGAATATCATCTGTGCTAATATTTGCAATCCAGGGTTGAGGACGATGCTTAAATGATGCTCCCATGTGCTTCTTAAGAAACGCAATATTTGCATTCTGACCCCAACCAGTGTTTGAGAATAAAGGCAAGACATCCCACAGAGCTAATAGCGTCCCCAGCATTCCAGAAGGCATGAGGAATATTGAAATTCCATTCTTCTTTACCTATCAAACATGGCAATCCCAATGTCAAATATTAGCCTTATATAAAAACACAGATAATGGACTTACATTGCAAATACACAATAGATACATACATATTCAAGTTCTTCCAGTCCTTCCCATGCTTCAATAGTTAAGGTATGCTCCCGTGCAGTATAATAGAAGTCCCATGTCACTCGAAAAGGGGTAGCAAAGACATAAAGGTCCATGCATGTCCAGCTATGTGCATTGCTAGTCTGAATAATCAATGATATCGATTTGAAAGAAAGAATCAGATAACAAAAAGAAAAACTAAATGAAACTATTAAGGATTAAATAAAGTGACATACCACTACTATTCAAAAAGAACATGAATGTCACACTTTAAACAAGGATAAATGTGTAAAGAATCACAGGTATTCACAACTGTAAGGTGAGAGACGAGAAACAAATGGACCTGCAGCAGAAGCTTCTATGAAGCCTGTAAACCACTTGATTATGAATAAGCCTTCCAATTAAAGAAATGTATGCAACAAAATCATTGCACTGAAAAAAACATCCACATTCAACTGGAAAATGGATAA
>VDFB02346120.1:0-12139 GCA_007258455.2 Sequoia sempervirens | reverse complement strand
AATTCACCAACTAAAAATTCATCGTCATGGAAAATTCACCGACAGAAAATTCACCACCAAGTAAAATTCACTGTGGCAGAAAATTAACGACATTAATATTTTTAATAAATTCAAAGTCTTCGAAATATATATTAAATTATTAATGCGGATAATTTTTCGCCACAGTGAACTGCTGGCGGTGAATTTTACATCGATGAATTGCTAGCAGTGAATTTTCCTAGAGCCATAATGTATATATAAATAAAAGTGTGTGAGAGAAAGAAAAAAATGCTTTTATATACAATGTATATATAGATAAAAGTAATATTATTATATAGATATCATTTTTAAGGCATCTACTTTTAATAAACTTTGATTAAGTGGAATATTTCCAAAAAATGGTATCTCTTTACATATTCTACATATTTTTTTCTAAAAGTAAATATGTTTTTTTTTAAATAAAAAGGGGTAAAAAATTTATTGAAATCAAGAAATTAACAGTACATAAGGATCAGGGAACCCATAGGCCCCCCTGAAGGAAAACACCAAATCCCCCATCCAAAACAAAAACCACCATCCATACAACCATCAACACCTTATCCCTCCATATCATCCGCAATGACCCTTTCTAAATCCTAACAATAATTAAGGGATAATTGTCCCCACCCCTCAGCCTTCCAATCATCTGCATGCTCTGAAGCCCACTTAGCCAAACAATCAGCAACCCTATTCCATTCTTGCGGAATGTGAGTAAAAGACACCACTTCCAACATATGGCACCTCTGCAAAATTTGTCGATCCACCAACGCAATCTGCCAGTTAACCTCAACCACTTTTTGCTCATGCAACATATTAACAATAATCTATGAGTCATATTCACAGATAATCCTATGCCAACCCAAGGCCACAAGCACACTCAATAGCCTAAAGAATCACCAACCCCTCCATATAATTGTTAGATTGTCGTCCTTTATGAATGGAGAAGAAGAAAATAACTGAACTTGAATAGTCTCTTCCAACTCCATCAATCCCAGTAGGCCTGGGATTACCCCTAGAGGAACCATCTGTATTAATCTTTAGAAAATCTGTCAAAGGAGGCAACCATCTTCCAACCCTCTGAACCTTCTTTTTAGCCCTCCTACCTTTTCTGACACAAGCAGAGACTGGATTCAACCCCTGCAAGCCCAATCTATTCATAATCTCATCATCACTTCTTTCCAACAGAAAAGATACATCACATTTGACTTTGACTGTTTCTTGGATCATACCAACAATTATGTGCCACACTTGTTGAACCATCAACTTATCCCCACGAAAAATCCTACGATTCCTTTCCAACCAAATTTTCCAAAGGATGAACATAGGACCAATGCTCCACACAATCTGAAGGAAAGAGGCCTACGAAGGGGGCCTTCCCAAACTACTCCATAACACAACAAGGGAAGGAGCATGAACACAGGGATGCTTCCAAACACCTCACCACATATGCCTGAGCAGCATAGAATAAGGACAATGAAAAAACAAATGGGAAGAATCCTCCTCACTGTAGTCACATAGAACACAAATAGAGGGACCATGGAATCCCCACTTTCGAAGATTATCCCAAGTCAAACATCTATTCCAAGCCAAAGTCCACACAAAACAATTACACTTTGGCCAAGAAAACTTGTTCCACACTTGTTTCCACCAGGGGACCTCCATCCCCCCAAGCTTATGAGACAACAACTCCTGATATCCACTAGCCACAGTAAAAGCACCGTTAGGATTCAGGCTCCACGCCAGAATATCCTTATCCCTAAGAGAATTGCATTGTCTATGATCAAAATATTTTGTAGCTCAACACAATCCTCCTCCAACCCGATAACAGGCTAGTCACAAAGATCCTTCCACTTAGCCACCTCCATCTACCCATAAGGATAAAAATTCCTAAAATCACTCACCCTTGACCAACCAACCTCTAAGAAGCATTGACAAAGATTCACCAAATTGGGATATTGACACAAAATGGGGAAAAGCCATCCCAAGAATCAGACCAAAAGAGAGCCTCAATCCCCCTATTACATATCCAAAATAATCCCTCCTTAATCAACGTAACCCCTTTCTTAAGCATTCCCAAAATCACAAAACCTTTCCCCACCAGAGGAAACCTGGGAAGTTCCTCCTTTAAAACCCCTAGGAGGTACTTGTGAGCTAAAATCTTGGCCCAAATATGATCTTGCTCCACACACCACCTCTAGTAAAGCTTAGCATCCAATGCCAGCCCAGACCAGGTTGACTGCCACAATCCAAGACCCCCAAAATGCCTCGGGCTATACACAATATCCCACTTTACTAGGCTCCACTTGGAAGAGGATAAACTACCCAGCCATAATAATTATTTAGCCAGAGAATCCAAATCCTTCACAAACCCAATTGGAGCCACTTGAAGCATACACTTATAAATAGGAAGATCCTGCACCACAAACTTTAGCAACTGAACAAAACCAACAAAGGACAACCATCGATGAGTCCAATGATTAACCTTCACATGAAACTTGTCCAAAATATTCTACCACGATTCCCTAGGAAGTCTACCAACTAAGATAGGAATACCATGATAAGTTAAAGGGAGAGAACCAATCTAAAACCTCAAGATATGATCAATCCTTTGCTGAATAAGCCTCAAAGTATTGAAGAAGAAAATGGAAGATTTATCTTCATCAATCCTTTGACCAAAAGAAACAAGATAGATAGCCAAAGCCTTGCGCAAATTCATAGCTTCTCTGATATTAGCCATACACATCAAAGCAATATCATCCACAAATTGCAAGTGAGATTGGGGAGGCAAACCATTTCCCCAACCCCATCCCTGTATAAGACCCAACTCCACTTTGTGTTTCACCAATCTCCCTAGGCCTTCAACAATAAGGATAAATAAATAAGAGGAGAGTGGATCCCCTTGACAAAGGCCTCTAGAAGCGCTAAAAAGAGAAGAAGGCTCACCATTTATCAACACCGAGAAAGAAGTGGAAGTAACACAACACATAACCCACTAGACCCACTCCTCAACAAAACCAAAAGCAATAAGGATTTTTCGCAAAAAGGACCACTTCACTCTATCATAGGCCTTAGCCATATCAAGCTTGATAAACATAGCCTTTTCTTTTGAGGATGCCATAGAATGGATGGTTTCAATAGTAATGACCACCCCATCCAAAATTTGTTGATCCTCCACAAAACCACTTTGTTCCTCAGAGATAAGCCTAACCTATCACAAACTTTCGCACCAATATGAAATAGATTTATATACCTACATTACAGCGAGGATGTGTCAAATACCTTTCTTAGATGATCTCTCACATTTGGGAATGAGAGAAAGGAAAGTAGAGTTCAAAGCCTTCAGCATCTACTTATTCCTTTGAGACTCATGAACCACCTCCAAAAGGTCCAGCTTAATGATATCCCAAAATTCTTGATAAAATTTAACCAGGAAGCCATCAGGGCCTAGGGATTTCCCTTTCTTCATTTGGAAAATAGTAGCCTCCAATTTCTCCAGCGAGATGTTTCCCAAAATATTCTCATTCATCTCTGCAGTAACCAAAGAGGGGATACAAGATAGTCCACTGATTTTCTCTACCTGCCATCCCTGAATCTCTCAAATAAAGAAGCAGATGAACTGCAAAAGCCTCTCAGAGATATCCTCAAGAAGATAAATGTCACTTTATATTTCATTCACAAGGATAGGCAGTTAGAATTACCATAAACCTCTGGCTTCACTGAAGGAAGAAAGTGGAAGCTTATCTCCCTCCAGACCTACTAACTCCAGCCTTTTGCTTCTGGGTCACTCTTAGGCTCATGCACTTTCCACAGCTTTTCTAAAGCCCGCTTCCTCCTGATTTAAACTTTAGAAATGAATCATACTCTCTATCTTCGAAGAGGATATCCAAGCCCAGCCTGGAGAATCCTGAAAGGTGAAAGTCAAAGCACTCAGCTTGTCTTCACCCCTTTTTTTTGAGCTGATATTTTACATATTGTATTTATTTAGAAAAAAAAAAGAATACGTTAGAAAAGCATTTCAAAAGCATGTATTCTCTTGTCAACGATGGAGGCATTTTAAATCAAGAAGATAAATTTCTTAACCATAAGTTTGGAACTTAAAGAGGAATAAAGCAACAGAGCTAAATAAATAAATTAAATTGAATATGTTTGAGATCCTGGGAGCCCAAAATTCTTATAGTAAAGTTGACCACACTCCACCTACTTTAAAGTGAGAACCAAAGAAATACCGAATCTCAAAATAAATTTTCCCATCTTCTTATTGTTCCAAATAAACTTAACCATTGCCGGGTTTAAGACAACCACCCAAAGAATATATTGACCAGAAGGAAAGCTCTGTGGCTCCACCCTAATACCTACCTCTTCTCATCCAACTTACAATGGGCACGAAACTCCCTAACTAAAGAAAATGAGCAAGGTTTCAAATGAATGACAAGAGTCCACAACATTCACAATGCAAGAAAGTCTCAAGAGGTGGCAGATGCCTGGAAAGAAGAAGAATTTCCTCAACCTGCATTCCAACCATGAGATGGAAGACTTGAGGACATCCACCAAAGAGGATGAATCTTCAAAGGGTTCCACAGGAAAGCCACACCCCCAACATTCCCATGAGCCCCAATACATTGGAAATCACCTTGCCCCCATAGCTTAGGCAACAACCCAATCATACCTTCAATAGTCAACTTAGTCTCCTGTAAAAAGAGAACATCAGGAGAATGAGTTCTCATCAAATCACGAACAACTTTTTGTCGAGGGCCATTGTTCAATCCCTTTACATTCCAAGAGAGGAAGATAATTTTGGAGGGTTAGAAAAATGGGAATCTACAGTCTTAACAGATCTAGACTCTACCAAAGTCTCCCCCATCAACTTTATATTTTCCAAATATTTCTTTCTCCCAACTTTAGAAGACTTCTCAGCAACCCCTTTCTTTTGGTCTTTCTAAAAAATTCCCAATGAAGGAGAATCCTTCTTGCCTTTTATCGAATCCAACCCCACTTTTAATAATGGAGTAGAGATCTCTCCCTCCTCCATCTTCGTATCCACAAGAGTCTCACATCTCCCATGAGCCACCAAACTCTGATCTGTTTCCATTTGCAAAGCCCCAACATCCTAAGAAGCCTGGTTGAAGTTTGGAATAATTCCTTCCTGAACCCCTTCTGAAGCACCCTGATCCAAAAACATCATTCATGGATTCACCTCTTGTTGACTAAGATCATCTAGGACCTCAAATCTATTAAAGGTATCTCCTTCCTAACGCTCCTTAAAAGACCTCTTCTGACCTTGTTGTTGATTATAAGCCTTAGCAGGAATAAAACCCTCTGCACCAACTGCCTCACCAAGAACATGGTCCTTTCCTTTGTCCACCTTAGGAGGATTGTGAGGAGGTTGAGCTGTTTGAGACCTAAGAGATTTAGACTTCAGGAATCTCCTTTGTAGATGTCCATATTCATGACAAAGACGACAACAAAAGGGCAATGTCTCATAATCCAGTTGTTGCACCTAAGAACATGCAACTACATGAATTTCCAAAGAATCTAGAAGAGGGTTATTTAAATCCATTTCAATACAAATGCAAGTAAAAGTCATTACCTTTCTCTCCTGAGTTTTCTAAGGACCCACTAGTTTCCCCAGTAGTGAAGCAACCCAATGCAAGATGTCATTGTGTCAGTATTCAACTGGAAATCTAGGGAGACGAACTCACACTGAAGCCCGATATAGAAGTGCCTCCAAAGGATCAAAAATTGCATGCTAGGGTTTAATAAATAAACCAATCTAGTTGTGGAAATAAGGCCCACCTTCAAACACTCTATTGTGATCTGTATGCAACTAAATGTCACCATGAAGTAACTATTTACTAACAACATTATTTCCATCTCACCCTTCGGGGACTAGGTACAATGAGCCCATGACTCCAAAAATTGAAGTGAAACCCTCATTCCCAAAAAATTTCAAAGCAACACATGCTTCAAGTAATACTTAATATCCTCTGTGATTGATTCTAGTTGAATCATAAGGACTGACCTATCTATGCTTCGTTCTAGGTGCCCATTAACTTTTGGGATACGAGGACCTCTAGCCAGAGCGAATCCTCCAATCCTCGATTCATTAGAGAACAAGTTATTATCGAAAACCTTCATTGAAAGAGAATAAGATTTTGTACCCAAGGCAGATCGAAAATCCACAGCAGCATTGGCCCCCGAAGCTTCCCCTTGATCCATCACTAGAGAGGAGACAAGGAAAATCCCTTAAAGAAGCAAGCACTAGATAAATCACTGAGTAGTTGAAGATGAAAATGAATTAGAGATTAAAAAAATGCCCCACACACACAATTAAAAATCGCAAAGAGCCTCCCCTAAGACTCAAATGAAAAAAAAGAGGCAAACAGAGATCCTCCAACGATCTCTACCAACCCTTCACCTAACTCCGACACCAAGCAGCGAGAACACACAAAAGAAAAGAAGACAACAAACAGAATGAACTCCCCCATAAGCAATAAACACTACCCCCACATTGGAAATCACCACCACACACCTGATCATTAGATAGAGAATGCATGCAACATTGCCTAGAAGGCATGTAGATTGTGCCTGCTATAGGCTATGGACCTGCAACAACCCTTGCGTGCAAACCACTGTCGCCAACCCCTAAATTTTGGATGTTCTGAGGTAAAAAATTCTCTAGAAGTAAATATGTTAATAAATATATTAAATCACTATTTTTCATTGGTAACATGAATTTTTTTAGCTTAGTATGAGCTGAGTAAAATCGCAAATGGGAAACCTCATCTCTGCCATGAACGCACTATGTTAAGAATAGTCCAAACATGTGCCAAACATGTGAGCTCAGTAATCCAACAAGGGCACAAAGCCCGTGAGCACACTGACCTAGTGAGAGTTTGGGGCATGAAGACATGGGCACAAATGCCAACAACTTCAACATGAAGATTCAAACCTACGATCGCATTGGATTGGCAAGGGAAAAATACTTGCAATCCAATGACCCAATAGAGATTTGAATCTTGGTTACCTCACCAACAATACTATGATTTAGCCATCACACTATACCATGAATGACATTAAATCACTGTTTTAATAATATTATAATTACAAATATAATAATAATTTATGTGAAATTAAAGTCATAATAATACTTTCTTATCATATTAATAAATATATTATTAATAAAAAATAAAAAATATTTTTTTTTAAACAAATCTCATAACCATTTCTATAGACTATAGTACTTTGTGTTGGTAGGGACTCATAAAAGAAGTGTGAAATCTTATACCAACAAGTTGGCCAAGTTTCGACAAGGAAATATGTATGTATGTATGGTTAATATTACTTTCATATGTGTGTGCATGTGTCTATGTAATTAACATATACAAGTAATATATATTAAAGTAATGTACATAATAATATTTAGCTCTTGGAAAAAAATACTAATGCATCTATTACATTCAATTTCTTTTATTAGTTTAGCCAATGAGCATATAGAATTAAAAATTTTGAGCAACGATCATATAGTCTACAATTAATTTTTTATTTTAAATAATTGTAAAAATATCATTTGTCTTTATTTTCTATTGGTTCACGTTGAGGGATAGTCAGTACAAAAAATCAAATTTGTATTTATGTTTTTGTAAATTATATCATCAACACATTTAATTTATTTAGATCAAATTTAACTGGCTCTATTAAGACTTGAATTTCATGAGTATTATTTATGTCTAATAGCCATTTCTATTGAAGTGCTTAAAGGAGTAAATTAATGTGAAAATGAATATTGACTTTAATAAAATTGCATTGTTGAATTTAAGATTATTTTGTCTCTTTGAATGATATGTCTAGCACTACTAAAATCTATATATATATTTTTGCATTGACTATCGTTGGGATAGTCAATGCCAAGCTCTCTATATAGATTTAGTCACTAAATATCATTCAAAGAGATAAAATATTTAAGTCCAACAATATTATTCCTGATAATTCACCCTCAATAAAAATGATTGATAGGAACTGTAAAACTCGACCCTCTGTTAGAGTGGCAAGGTAAATTAATGTGAAAATGAATATTGACTTTAATAAAATTGCATTGTTGAATTTAAAATTATTTTGTCTCTTTGAATGATATATCTAGCACTACTAAATCTATATATATATTTTGCATTGACTATCACGTTGGGGATAGTCAATGCAAAAAATCAAATTTGTATTTATGTTTTTTGTAAATTATATGTCCAACACATTTAATTTGTTGAATCAAATTTAGCTCTATTAAGGACTTGAATTTCATGAGTATTATTTATGTCCTAATAACCATTTTCTATTGGGAAGTGGCAAGGTAAATTAATGTGAAAATGAATATTGACTTTAATAAAATTGCATTGTTGAATTTAAAATTATTTTGTCTCTTTGAATGATATATCTAGCACTACTAAATCTATATATATATTTTGCATTGACTATCACGTTGGGGATAGTCAATGCAAAAAATCAAATTTGTATTTATGTTTTTTGTAAATTATATGTCCAACACATTTAATTTGTTGAATCAAATTTAGCTCTATTAAGGACTTGAATTTCATGAGTATTATTTATGTCCTAATAACCATTTTCTATTGGGAAGTGGCAAGGTAAATTAATGTGAAAATGAATATTGACTTTAATAAAATTGCATTGTTGAATTTAAAATTATTTTGTCTCTTTGAATGATATATCTAGCACTACTAAATCTATATATATATTTTGCATTGACTATCACGTTGGGGATAGTCAATGCAAAAAATCAAATTTGTATTTATGTTTTTTGTAAATTATATGTCCAACACATTTAATTTGTTGAATCAAATTTAGCTCTATTAAGGACTTGAATTTCATGAGTATTATTTATGTCCTAATAACCATTTTCTATTGGGAAGTGGCAAGGTAAATTAATGTGAAAATGAATATTGACTTTAATAAAATTGCATTGTTGAATTTAAAATTATTTTGTCTCTTTGAATGATATATCTAGCACTACTAAATCTATATATTAAAATATACACAAATGAAATTTAATATTCATCAACAAGAATCACACATAATGTGTCTTTTATTTATATATAGAAATAATATTATTGTCATATATAAAGTATTATTACTTATATCTATCCATTACATATTTGTAAGTACTATTACTTTCTCTATATATGATTTTATTTTATTTACATTGTTATGAAGATATTACTATATATAAGAGTAATATTACTTTTATATATAACTAATGTATAGATGTTTGAGTGGAGTGTTTGATTGATTTGTTGTCTTTCTTGTATAGTGGGGACATATTTCTACTTTTGTATTGTTTCATAGGTGTTTGTCTTGTTGCAACAACTCTTCTTTTTTTGCAGTAATTATATTTATCATTCTACGACAAGTGTATTTTTCATTTTTCTACAATTATATTCTTTGTTGTTTTTTAATTTTTAATTTTTATTCTATTTTTTACTTAAAAGTTATTTCTATTTTATTTTAAAATTATTTTTATAATATTATAGTTTATTTATATTATTTTTTATATATAATATCAGAACAATTTCACTTGTATATATACATTAGGGGAGAGGGGCCCATAGTGGAGCACCCTAACTTCGTGTTTCTCAAAATCCTACATGGAATTTTAAATCAATCCCAATTTTGTACAACAGTTTATTTGGCAACTCACTTGCTTAAAAAATTTAATTTTAGGGTCACATCATCAAATATGATGCCACATCAGCATGCTTTTTGTTAAGGTATTAAAAAAGGTTCAAAAAGAAAGTGAGATCAATAATGGTGCACTAAGTCATGTTTTATCGGTGCATCGATGTGGCATCACATGATTTGTCAGTTTGTGTACTTTATGGATAAAAAGTGTCTTGCAATTGGATATTAAGATGCTCCACTATGAGGCTCACTAAGGACTACTTCTATCCCCACTATTGGAGCCTGCTCCACTATGGGCCCCTCTCCCCTATATGTCTAATTTATAGATAAATGTATTTAAATAAGAGTTGTTTTATTTTACTTTTAAATTATTTAAAATTTATTTTTTATTTACATTGTTTACTTTATTTTTAGTTACTTAAGAATTATAAATAAATTTAGACGTTCATGATATGAGGTTCTGTGACGTTATTATAGAACACCTCTCAATGTAATTATAAGTAATGAATTTATGAATTGTAAGAATTAATTAATTAATAATTTTATAAATTGTTTTGATTATATGGGAAAAAACAGGTTTTGAATGGACTCGAAACCATTTACAACAGGTTTTAAATGGACTCGAAACCATAAACAATCAGGTTTTGATGGGGATCTGAAACCCACACAAAGAAGACCAAGCTACACAATAATACATCATAGACAATCAACAACTAATCAACATCAGATCAAAAAAGCAACATGACTAATCAGATTTGCACCACAAACAACCCAAACTAGCAGCAAAACAGACTGCTAAAACAGGAACCAGGTATTTACAGGGACCATGAACCCTTAGAAATTGCCTACAATATCCAAGCAACAACATACCAGTTGCTCAGGAGGAACACCACAAAGCTAAGAGCATCACCCAAAAAAACCCATGATGCAAAATATCCACATCACCCACAACAGGACCCTTGGAAAAAACACCAGGGTAGCAAAAACCACCTTGAAACTCCAAAAAACCTGACAGACCAACTCACAATCCACCACAAGAGGAAAGATCTCCCCTCCATTAGAGAGGATAAAATGAAAACCCGTTCCACCAAATCCACAAATCTCCAACAATCTCGGGTTGCACCTCAATAGGAACATCCACCACAATAAGACCACCACCAGAGGAGACCAGAAAAGAGGGCACCCCAACCCATCCAAAGCCACCACCTTCACCTCAATAGAAGGGCACTCCACCTCTATAGGAATAGTCTTCAACTCAATAGAAGACACAACCAAAGAAATGTAGAAGAGATCCAACACTTTGGAAGAATGGGCATACACACCATCCCTTGGCAGACCAAGCCATTGGAACATCAATAAAAAAAAAGGAAGAGGAAGAAAGCAACATTCCTCTCCTTCAAAATAGCAGAAACAGGGTTGAGCCTAACACAACTCTTTGAGGGAAAACTCCAAAAGATCCTGCGAGAAGAACACCGTAGACACAAACTAAAACATTCCAACAAAGCAACTCAACAAGCCACCAACTACAAAGAGACAACAACGAGAAAAAAATAGCTTCCCCCTCAAACCAAAGAAGCATAATGAACCAAGAGGAGGACAAAGAGACTTTAAAGACAAACAAAAACACCTGAGTTATCAGAGAAGATAACTCAATCTAGAGGAAAAGACCTTCAAAGAGCCTCATCGAGGCAAGGAGGAACAAGAGACCGACCAAGAAAACATCCCACAAAGAAGTTGTAAGGGCATGAACCCAAACCACGACAACCTCCATAGAAAGATAACCTTGAAGAATAACGCTCTCGAGGCACAACACACACTGTAGAGGACATTCACTAGTCAGCCCAAGAAACAACCCACCTATGGACCAAACAAGGCAAAGCAAGCCCACAAAGAAATGGCGAAGCGAACAGGTAGGACCATAAGGCACAACACCCCCAACATGCCAGCCAGGGGAAAGGAATAGCCCATAACACTCCACCACTCATGTGGTAGAGGGCACAAGAAAGGAAAAAAGCCAAACTAGAACAACTTTCCAAGAAAAGCAAGCTAAAAGAGCCACCTAACCAGAAGGCACAAAAAGAAGCCTCAAACCGAACCAAGAGGAATACTCCCAAAAGATAAAATACCAGACATCAAAGCATAAGCTTGGGAGAAAAAGACCGAGGCAAATACAACCCAACAAGAGCTAGAACAAAACCACAAAAGTGTCCACACCCAAAAAGAGTTGAGGACCACACCAAAAGAAAGCTAGAAGCCCAAGTGTACTAGGAAGCAGTTTGTCCCAGGAAGAATGAGCCAATAGAAGACCACTACTCCAATATGAGCTGGAAACAACACCTCCAAAGTCTAAAAAGAAGAAGCCTCTACAACAATGCCAACTACCAATCTCTACACCTGCACAAGCTCTAGCATGCACCAGAGGAAGCACTCCCCTACA
>VDFB02346119.1:0-11996 GCA_007258455.2 Sequoia sempervirens | reverse complement strand
GTTGATCAGTGAAACCCTTAGATCTCGCTAAAACCTTTCTTTGAATGAGAATTTCATGTTGCAGGGAAACT
This sequence comes from Sequoia sempervirens, assembly GCA_007258455.2. Taxonomy (NCBI): domain Eukaryota; kingdom Viridiplantae; phylum Streptophyta; class Pinopsida; order Cupressales; family Cupressaceae; genus Sequoia; species Sequoia sempervirens. The sequence goes on along the minus strand of VDFB02346119.1, from coordinate 11,925 downwards.
ACTAGTCGATGTGACTTTAATTGATGTCATGCCGATAGTTGACTGCACATTAATTTTACTCGTTGTGACATCTCCGGGGTCCTACCGACTTTTCCTTAGCTAATTTTTATTACCAACTGGATTGAGGAATGCCCTCCAACTGAGCCTCAGCTAAGAAATATCATCAAGTGTAGGATTTAACCCTGCAAAAGGAAGGTCTACATTGGTCACCAATGGATATAAAGTATATTAAAATAAACTATCATGATGCTTATGATTACTTCATTGAAAATTTAGCAAGAAGGAAAACCAACTCAAGCTAAGATAGGACCAGAATCAGATTAGAACAAAGGATAAATCAGGAGGAAAATAGAAGAACTCCCAAGAGGAAAGAAAATAGGAAAAAGCAAAGAAATCAAAAGAGAAAGGGTGACCCATTTTGATCCAAATCAAAGTGGGGTGGTTATGCAAGGCATAACAAATGGTGACTCTGCTGGGAAAATGGTTTAACCATTTAGATGAATTTGAAGGATTCAACTACCCAAAACTCCTGGTTCATGAACATCACAACTTCAGTTGGGTTAGTTATAACAAGCAAGGTAGAGCTATAATCTCAAATGTAAGTCAATCAAAGGCTACCCCCTGAATCTATGTGTGTGCTTGATGGTGCATCATCCTCTCATAAGAATTTATTCATCTTTTGAATAATAATGTGCAAGATGTGAGATACATAAGTTGATTTCCTTCGTGCAATGATATCCTGGGCATTGCTCTGCTGCCAGAAAGGCATCCATAGCCCTGACGGAGATACCTCTAGTTTTCTCACCACATTGCTCTACTGCCAGCTAGGTGTCCATAGCCCCGGTAGAGATATTGGAATCACCCATTCATTTTGAATCTTCCTTTTCTCTTGATAATTCTTTTCTTTTTCTTCTCTTTTTTTTGGTTTTCTCATAGAGTTTCAGAAACTTCATTTAGTTCTTTTTCAATATGTCAGATGTTTAACATTTGATCTGGGTTAAAAACTACAATGGACCTCATAATAGCACTTGGGAGATTAGATTTTTCACTCAAATCTTACAACACTACCACTCTAGAACAAATATATCATTACAAGAGGAGAGGATTTTAATGATTTGTGACAGATTCATGGGAGTTGATGAAGAATTTCTTACTTGGCACCCTATTTTCAAAACTTTCCACAACCTTTATTGATAACAAGCATGAAACAATGAATTGAGGACAAAATCATCCAATCCAAAAAACCTGAAAATATCTAAACCATTTCTCTCCTAATGACCAGAGTATGCTTCAGATAACAACCCACTACTTTAAGATGGGACAAAATAGATAGACCCCAAAGACCAAAAAGACAGAAAGCAAAAGAGCAAGGGAACATAAAGATAGACAAACAAACAAACAACAGCAAAGCTATTTACAAACAAATAGAATATTTACAAACAAAAACAAAGGAACAGAAAAAGGAAAACAACAGAATAAAAGAAAAACTAATTAAACCAAAAACTAACACTAACTAGTCCTAACCCTAAGCTAACTCCAAAGCCAAACTTTGCAAACACAAGACTGTAAAAATTTGTACATTGACTTGACTGATTTTTCATTATGTGCAACAATCTTAACTTACTAGGCACAGTTCTAAACCTAGCAAACTTATCTTTATACTCATAAATATAAAGCTTGTGTGCAATAAGTTCATTTTGAGGGCATAAAGCTTGAAATATTATTAGTTGTGGGTTCTCAATTTTATCATGATTTACCCACAAACATGTTTTACTATCCCCAACACCATAATCAAACTGAAAATTATTAAAAGATAGAGGATAATGAAAAGACACCACTTGATTTTGAAGATTGCTAGTTACCAATGCAAGCTCGTGTTGTATGATCCCCTCTTCATGAGGTCTCAGCTCATGGAGCACCACTGAATCAAGGTTTATCTTGCAGTTAGGATATTCACTCACTAGCATCTCTGCATTCATCTCGCACACAGAGTCAAAAATTTTCTGAATTTCTTGAGATGAAGTCTCACTTTCAACATTCTCTTGAAACATGTCATCCCCTAGGGTTTGAGAGTCTTCCTCTAGCCTATCACCATTAATACCAGGGATATAGGCACATGGTGAACAAGGATTTCCTTCGAGCTCATTTGAACAAACAAAGTCAAAGTCAGGAAAACACTTTCTTAATTCAAATTCTTGCACATCATTAATAAGAACATGCCACTTAGCATCAAATTCATCAGTATCAAGATCAAATTCATTTGTGGATCATAAGCAAGGACTCTCTTCAACTGAAACATTTGAGCAAACAAAATCAAAATCAAGAAAATACTCCCTTGTCTCATTCTCTTCGTTATGTTGAAGAGATTCAACTTCCAAGATAACCTCCTGGTCGCTTTTGTGGCCTTCCTCATCACCCTGATTCTCCTCTTGATTAGAAGAGTTGTCCAAATCGTTGGAAAGCCTTGTTGATTTCTCATGACAACAATCTCACGTTAATATCTCATCTCCTTCAAAGCCATCATCAGTACTAGCATTTTCAAAAAAGGTAGATTCTATCTTGAGATTTCCTCTATGCTCTAAATTCGCATCCATTTCATGCCTTCTACCAAACAAGTCATCAAAATTATATTCTGGCACATCAGATGTTTCACCTAGAACCTCATTGTGATGTGATGAACTATGCTTTGGAAGATGACTGAAAAGAGATGATATGGTCACAACTTCGTTGACAAGTGGGGTACTTGATTTTGTGATTGGATTTTGTAGGAATGAGTTCTCCAGTGGTCTTGTGTGTGATTGACCTGATATGGGGCAAAAATGTGGTGCTTGGTGAGAATGATTGCACTTGGGTAGGGATGGTGGGTGAAGTGGCATAATGTTGCAGATGGTAGTTTGCAAGCATCAGAGGATTATAACCCTGAATTTGGCTATCTAAATTCCTAGTGTCCCCTCCAAATTGTGCCAATAAGAGAGCTTTTCTCAATGCATCATGTAAGGATGTAGCTTCACCACAACATCTAACTTTGGTTGCAAATGAAAGGTTTAAACCCAAATAATAATGTTCTATCAATATATGATCATCTATAACCAAACCTAAAGATTGAACCCTTTGATACATAAACAAGAATCTGTGATTAAATTGATGAATGAGTTCTAATGGTATCCTTTTCGTAGCTACAAATTCAAACAATGGGTCTTGTGTTTGAGGACCAAACTGATCTAAGAATAAGATTTCTAGTTCTGACCATGAATACATAGATTCAGGTGGCAAATTAACATACCATTTCCTTGTTGTACCGTGAAGTGTTTTGATGAACAATTGACAAACAACATCCTCATGCAGAACCTGGAGAAAAGTAAGTATATGCCTGCAAACTGCAACATGTGTAGGAGCATTTTTCCCACTGTTAGGGAAAAATAAAGGAAGGCTATCATATAGGTGACCAGGGATTTCATGGACAAGTCCCAATATACACAAAGGGCTACCCATCAAAGTTGGGCCCTCTAAGACCTAGCCCACTCCAACTCACGATGATCCAAAATTACTCATAGGGCCCTCCTTCTAGCGCCAATTTTTGTTGAATTTTGGCACAACAACATGCAAATAGAATATTGCTATCCTGTTTCTCCTGAAAGAGAAAGGAAACACATGGATGTCTTCACTCCCAAGGTTTTTGTAGTTGGGTCTCAATTGTGTTGATGTCCCTCAATGGTCAATGCAACAGTAATATTCAGGGGGCCTATTAGTGTTGAGCTTTTGGATTGTTCTAAGATCAAGCATGAAATAAAACCTAATTTAACTAGGATTTTTAAAGAATAGAAAAAGATAGATTAGGGCTTTGAAACAGAAAAGAAAAATAGTTCATCCAATCTTAACCAAACTTGTTAACTTTAGGGAATTATAAATTAAAACTGCAAAACAAAGTAAACCTGTGATTGACACACAACCTCTTTCATTCTCAATGCTAATTCGAATAACAGATTTTTAGTTACCATTTAAATAAAACAAAAATAAAATTTCATTCCTTAGAGACTTCACAAATCAAATGATCAAATTAAGACAAATATCATTCTAGAACATAACATGAAGTAGATTAAACTTTGATTGCTTCTACTGTTATTAAAATAGATAAACAATATTTACAAAGTTGGCACAATCACCAATTTATAGGGAATCTGAGTCTCCAGATTGTTTCCAACTACACTAAAAGAACCTGAAAAATACATTACAGTCTGTACTAAAATCTTACTACTAACCAAGAAGACAAAAATAAACTCTTATTACTAAGAATCAAGATGCAACTCTATCTCCTTTTGTTAGCTGACTAACTCCTAATAGTTCTAACTCTAAAAAGTTCTCAGTCTAAAAGTTCTCTAAACCTAGAAGTTCTAACCTAGAAGTGTTGTTTCTACTTGTTTCTCTCTAAAAATGCTAACATTAACAAAGAGGCACGCATGCCTTATATACAAAAAATTCCAACAAGAATGTGTTGTCCCTTGCACTAGGGTTTACAAATATCTGCATCTAGGAGAGTCGGCTCTCAAATCTTTTTGAGGAAAGTCAAATTGTATTCAATGTGAAGCCCTGTTGTCCATACTGATGAAGGATTTCTACTCATAGGAGAAGCCTTTTTAGATCCTTTTGGCAGCTGCAACATTAACTCTCTCATCTTCATGTCCACCTTCGAACTCTATTGGGGTCACCTTGAATGCTCAGAATATCTTCATTAATATTGATCTACCTCCTTACCAGTAGTCACTACAACTATCCCTCTGAGTCATGGTTTCTTCTTTCCTTCGGCTCCCTTTCTGTTCTGGACTTCTTTGTTTGTTGACCATCTTCTGGAACCACCATCGGGCCTTCTTGCAGATCTGAACACCATCGCAAGATCCAATCCATCTTCATTTGTTCTCAGAAGGAATCCATCAAGCTTGCATTCTGTTAGTCTTCTCCACAGGGGTGGTCAATTGGTCAATGGCCCATCTTGGCTCTCTCTCATTGGACGATCACATGCCATGCCAGATCCTGAGTAGTCAAGAGTGGTCTACCTTAATATCACATGTCGGTGAGACACCATTGGTGTCTCCCCGATGCGATTTCATCTTATAATGGTTATCGACATAGCATGGGTCAATCGGTGAAATTTTTTAGCAGGCTGCAGAAGTTATGTCGATACACACCGAGGTTTTCGAGACAATTGCTATTGGTGTAAGGTCATGGCGATCTCCTTAGTCCTTCAGGGAGCTTCCTTCGAGCTCAAATTTCTTTTGGTGAGACCCTACACTATCGGCCAGAGTTCCTGGCAAATTCATCTCGGTCATACCGATGCCTTCTTCATTTGGCGAGCCCATTATGCATCGATAAGACCCTTCTGGGTTGGTAAGACCTCATTGCATCCCTTTCTTTTCTCCTTGAGTTCATTCCTATCCCCTTGGGCTCAAGCTCTTTCACTTCAGTGAGACTTTCTTTCCTTTCCAAGATCCTATGGCGAACACCTGAATCCTTCGCCGAGCTGCATATGTTTCAGTGGGACACCCATCGTTCAGCGAGAACTCCTGGCGAATTCAAAATACTTCACCGAGGGGACAATCCCTTTAGCAAGACTGATGGCCATCGGTGAGACATCTCCCCGAATCCTATTAGCCTCCGGTGAGTTCCTCCTCATAGCATCTCCTGTCGCTGAGAGACCATCGAGTCGGTGAGACATCTTACTGAACCTGATCCATCTACTCAGAGTCTCCCCAAGTCCCAGATCCTTTGGTGATTTTATTACATGTTGGCAGGACTCCTTTTGGATAGGGAGACCTTTCCCCGAATTCTCTTTATTCTTGTCGGGCTCATTTTATTTCAGCAAGACATCTTTGAGTCACCCAGACACCACGCCGAATGCATCTAGTCTCTCCAAAGGCCTATTTTATCAGTGAGAAACCTCCTCCAGTCAGCAAGACTCCTGGAAAATTGAAAATACTTCACTTCCGCATTGCTAAGACTTACTCCTTTCAGCAAGATGTTATGCCAAACTTAGAATCTTTTGGCAAGGGCTCCCTCATGTCGGCGAGACACATTGATTCTCTCCTCGAAGACATACTGATAGAATCCCCTCACGCTATGTCGGTGTGACCAGAGCCACTTGTTGAGATGTTACTCCAATGCACATGAGCCTTTGATGTTACTTTTTTGGAGGTCGGTAAGACATTGCGAACTCACCGAGACTTCACACCGACGAACAGATCTCTCCACGATGGGCAATCTTCACCATCAATCAGCAAGACCAAGAGACTTCACCAAGACCACATGCTGAATGCCGATTGTTTGGCCGAGGCATTCACTTATGAACCGACTGGCGAGACACAAAGAACTCACCATGACTTTACTCTAAAGACAAGCCCCTTGCCAAAGTGTTACCCCAAGCTCCGCTGGTTGGTGAGACTTCATGAAGTTGCTGAGACTTCACCCTAAAGTCAAAATCTCCCACCGGTATGCATTTTCTCTTTTGTTGATTGGTGAAACCATTAGATCTTGATAAGACCTTTCTCCGAATGAGAATTTCATGTTGAAGGGAAACTGCTAGTCTCTGTGACTTCGATTGATGTCATGCCAATAGTTTACTACACATGAATTTTACTCACTGTGACATCTCTAGGGTCTTGCCAACTTTTCCTTAGCTAATTTTTATGACCAACTAGATTGAGGAATGCCTTCCAACTGAGCCTCGGCTGAGAAATATCATCAAGTGTAGGATTTAACCCTACAAAAGGAAGGTTTGCATTAGTCACCAATGGATATAAAGTATATTAAAATAAACTATCATGATGCTTATGATTACTTCATTGAAAACTTAGCAAGAAGGAAAACCAACTCAAGCTAAGATGAGACTAGAATCAGATCAGAACAAAGGACAAATCAGGAGGAAAACAGAAGCACTCCCAAGAGGAAAGAAAATAGGAAAAAGAAAATAAATCAAAAGAGAAAGGGGGACCCATTTTGATCCAAATCAAAGTGGGGTTGTTATGCAAGGCATAATAGGATGCTTGGAAAAAATATATGAAACCATAATAGTAAGCAATAGCATAGACAAGTTAGTTATTAGTTTTAAAAAATGCCTCAAGAAATGTGGTCTCATGGTGATGGAATTCCATTCCATCACCATGAGACCACATTTCTTTGAGGCATTTCTTCAAAATGCTCATCACCTTTTCTATGATACCACACTTTTCATACATGTGCACCAAAGAATTTTATCAAACTACTCATGCTCCCTTGTTGCTATGGCTAAAATCCTAAAATAGGTGTTTTCAAACAATCTATGGATGCTTGGAAAAATATCTATCAAAGCATAATAGTAAGTAATAATACCATAGAGAAGGAAACAAACTTTTTGAAAAAATTCCTGAAAGAAATGTGTTCTTATGGTGATGGAATGCCATGACATGCATTTTTTTGTAATGGCATTCCATCACCATGAGACCCCATTTTTTTCTGAAATAGTTCACTACCTTCTCTATGCCACCATAGTTATCGTACATGTCTATGAAAGAATTTAATCAAATGATTTAGCGGCTTGCTGCTATGGGTGAAAGCCTAAAAACACATCCTTTCAAACAAGATATGGATAGGGAAAATAGTAAGCATGATAATCAGAAATATATAGTTTAATAAGTACTCAAAATTTTGTTCATTAGATGTCATACACTATAAGTCACATGACGTGTCCATCACTATTGTAACTTTTTTGTGATTAAATAATTTGTTGTTTTATTTTTAGATGTTGGTTGTGGAAACACCTCCAAATGTTATGAGGACAATGGATATTAGTGTTTCATCCACTATACAATCCTCGATGGCTCTAACAGGGGAGGTATGAGGAAAATTACTAAATTTGAATTTACATTCGTTGCTATAGATGTTAGTTTGAGTGAAAAATCAAACCAAATTATTTATTCGTGGTCTAATTTCTATTTGGATGGTTTATACAGGGCTTGAGCACACCTTAGCATTGACGTGCGAGTATTTCCCTTGTGGAGAGTGATCGTGAGATGGTCATAAGTGATTATTTTTTAAAATATATCATTTTTATAATGTAATTTCTATATATTAATGGCTTTACTTCTTATTGTAGCAGTTAAAACTTCACCAAGAACTTAACAGTAGTAGGAGCAGCAAGAGCACTCCTCGAGTGCAGCAGAAATGAGTGACAAACCTGTCGCCATTCGATCAACCAACAAAGGGAAAGAGTTTATTTCAAGAGCCTAGAGAGCAATGAATTTTGATTCTAGAGCCCTTTGTTGTATGCCTACATGGTAGTTTTGTACATATTTTTTATTGGATATATTTGACATTGTATGCCTATATAGCATTCTCGTAATCCTATATGGCTATTTTTCACCTATATTTTCTACTTATATTGACATATATTGATATATGCATACATGGATATTTTATTAATACAAATATTTTGATTGATGGTGTCCATATTTGCATGTTATAAATTCATGGTTCAATAGATATGAGTTACATGTATTCAAGTGTATACTTTATAGTGTATGTGTATACTTTGTGACTTACATGTATTCCAATGTATACTTTGTGACTTACATGTTTTCATGTGTATACCTTGTATTCATGCATATACTTTGTATTAAGTTCTGTATACTATGTATTCATGTGTATACTTCAAGGAATATGTATTTGTGACTACTTGTGCTTCCCTTATTCACATGTGCATGCTTGAATTATTCACATGTATACTTATTAATTGGTTAACCATAGCATTTATCATTGCTATCCTTTGTGGTTTGTCTTGAATAAATTAATTGATTGATGATAAAAAAAATTATCTAAAAGAAAAAACTCATGTTTTCAATTGGTATTCTATGAAATTATTGATAAAAATATTCCAATATATTTAATCCTTTGATTGGAACAACTCAATTAAGCAAAGGATACATAAGACTTTTCCTTTTAGATTAGCAATGCATGGAAGTTTCTAAAAGTATCCTTGATATTACAAAAAGATATATGTGTTTATACACTTCAATTGTGCACTCACCCTTTGTTTCTTTGAAAGAAAAAACTATATATGCCATTGTTACACTACACAGGTAAACCAGATTTTGTATTGTGGTGCTATATTAAGCTACCACTCTCAAGACCAATGTAACAAGAATACAAATTAATGCTTGAGACTGCAAGAAGACATCAAAATGGCTAGTGTACTAAACAAATTCTTATGATTTATGAATAATGTTGATAACCCTACTTAGTTGGCTTCTTTTTTCAAAATCATACAAATTGAACCCTAGCATCAATAGACTCTATGTATCAAGCTACCACAATTCAAGTTTCAACAATGAATATTTATCATGCATGTTTTAAATGACATTCAATTTATGGTGGTTTTGTTGTTTATATGATGTTATGTGATATTATAATCCTAATGCATGCTTCTAGGCTGCATATATATTTATATTTTGTTTTTACTTGATGTTTGTACCAACGAACCCAAAACGAACCAAACCCCCCTCCAAAAAAAATTGGTCTAACCAGCGAACCAAACCCCCAAACCTAAAACCAAATCCAAACCTAAAAACCTATTCCAACACTCTTCATTCTGTCTGCACAAACTTAATTGACCACCAAACTATGCTGGCTCTTCACTTTACCCACTTTTACTCCCTCAAATATCTCTTTTTCATTCAAAAACCCTATTTTCCCAACTAGGGCATCATGCCATAACATACTTTTGACCTCCCCTATCCTTCCATAACTTTTTAACACATCAAACTCCATAACCTCACCCTATTTCCAACCTATTCTAACTTATTTTCAAGCAATTTCTTCTTTCCACCTCTTCTAGCCTTTCTTTTAAAGGGCCTCAATTTTGAATTTTGAACGAGTGCAATGTTAGTGATCTCTTCCAATGCCTTTACCAATGCTATATTTTTATTCCTACTCCCTATCCTACTTACAGGCCCATATCACTCAGACACAACCTGAACAGTAGGTGGAATGGCCTATTTCAACATATTACACTCAAACCCTTAAGGGATTGATCCAATTGAATATAGCTCGAAGTGATTCTGTGTTTGGGTGAGAAAGAGGACCATGCCTAGCATAAACATACCTATTCAAAGGCATTGGAATAGTTTGTTTGGTCACACGAGTTGCAGAACAAAAGTTGCACCAATTTGCAACTTTCCGTGCTGCATTTGCGTACCCTCATCACGTTTGCGGAGAAGTGATGATGCTAAAAAGCGGCCACCGCAAAACCACTAGAGATAACAAAGCCCGAGAGATGTACTGTGTGAGGGTCCAACATGATCCTATAGGATTGGAGCAAAGTTTGAATGTAGCTTGGAGGCGATTACGTGTTTGGGTGTGAAAAGAAGGACCATCTAGCATAAACATACCTATTTGGATGCATTGAAATAGTTAGTTTGGTCACTGGTTGTAGAATGAAAGTTGCACCACTTTTAACACCACTTGCACATTGACACTTTTTTCTATCAGGCTGGACACCACGAAAGAACTGCGAGATAAAAAATTAGAGGTTATTGTAGGGGCCCAAAATGATCCCCATAGGAATAAGCACAAATTTTCTAAGAATTGATAAAAGCGGTATCAAGGAAATAAAACAATATGCTGAAGTTTGTAGGCATTTTGCACTTTGGACCCTTAAAAGATTGATTCGGTTGAATGTAGCTCAGAGTGATTCTGTGTGTTTGGGTGAAAAAGAGGACCATGCATAACATAAAAAATGCATATTCAGATGCTTTGGAATAATTCATTTGGTCACACAAGTTGTAGAACGAAAGTTGCACCACTTTGCAACTTTCCACTGCTTCCATTTGACACTTTTTCCATCAACTAAAAACTGGGCACCATAGGAAAACCACTCTAAGATAATAAAAATGAGAGGTTAGTAAGGGACTAGCGTGATCCCATAGGATTGGAAGCGATAAGTTTCTAAGCATCGGTATTTGGTAACATCTTTGCCGGGTTTACGGTCATTTTTAGCTTTGGATGCTCAGGGATCAATCGTTGACATAGTTGAGAGTGATTTAAGTGTGTTTGGGTGAAATAGGACATTCTAGCATAAACATACCTATTCAAATGTGTTGGAACAATTCATTTAGTCATGAGAGTCTGAATGAAAGTTACCTTGCTTTTGCAACTTTCCCTTTACCCATTTGACACTTTTTTTGTCAACAGAAAACTAGACACCACGGAAAGACCACTGCAAGATAACAAAAACAAAGAAATATTATTATAGAGGGTCCCAACACGATCCCATAGGATTAAATGATAATTTTCTAAGTGTCATGGTATCCAATTAACAACATGTTGAAGTTTATAGTCATTTTGCACTTTGGACCCTTAAGGAATCGGTCTGATTGAACATAGCTCAGAGAAATTCTACATGTTTGGGTGTGAAAGAGGACCATTCCTAGCATAAAAATAGATATTTAGATACGTTGAAATAGTTTGTTTGGTCACATGATTTATAGAACAAAATTTACACCACTTTGTAACTTTCCACTAATTGCATTTGACACTTTTTTCATCAACTAAAAAATAGACACCACAGGAAAATCACTCTGACATAATAAAAACTAAGAGAAGTTATTGTAGAGAGGCCCAACATGATTACATAAGATCAGACAAGAAGTTTTCAAGCATCATGGTATCCGAGTAACAGCATGTTGAAGTTTGTAGCCATTTTTCACATTGGACACTTAAGAGAACAATTCGGTTGAATGTAGCTCAACACGATTCCACATGTTTGGGTGCGAAAGAGGAAAATTCCTAATGTAAAAATACCTATTCAGACTTCTTGGAATAGTTCATTTAGTCACACGAGTTGCAGAAAAAAAGTTGCACCACTTTGCAACTTTCCATTACTTCCATTTGACACTTTTCCAT
>VDFB02346118.1:0-28121 GCA_007258455.2 Sequoia sempervirens | reverse complement strand
TTTGGCAAAGAAGGAAAAGTTGAAAGAAGAAAATTCACAGCTCATCTCAGTTATTCAGAAGATTGCCAATTCTTCAGAGCAGATTAATCCATTAACTTCTTTCACTTCTGAAGAATCAGTCAAGCAATTGGAGAAAATTGCGCAAAAAGCCAAAGCAATTGATTCTTGGGCAACACAGTGGATTGATCAAAGCATTCCAATGATTGAAAAGACATTACAAGTTCTAAACAATGTCAGAATAGCAAAAATAAAGTTGAATCAGACTTTGGAAGCTTTCCAGCAAAGTTTAGATTCACTTGAAAAAGATTTAAAAATCTGGCATGATATGGATCAAACCAAGCTACAAATTCTATGCAGCAATTCAATTCTACCAAACAGAGAGAAATACATAGAATTTGAAGAACTTATGACAAACAAGTCATTGGTTATTCAAGATCTCATCAAAGATATTCAAGCTACTTTAGAAATGAACGATGAAGTTCAGCAAGACATCCTTTCTAGCTTTGAGAAAATCCCTTGCACAGTTTTAAATCATGAAGGTGAATTACTTGCAGCTGATATGGTCACTACAGAAATGGCAGCAAATCTTCGTCAAGAGCTAGAATCAGAACATTTTACCATGGATTTGATTCACAAGTTTGTCAATCATCAAATGATCCTTGATAAAATGCAAACTGTTTATGAAGAACATAGACTAGCGACGATAAGATATTTTGATGTAATCTTGAAGACTGTTGCAATTGCTAAGAACACACTAGGCCCCGATCCAGCTGAGTTGCAAGAAATTATCAGCAGATTTCAATCTTTCAAAGCTAGGATTGATATAGAATAAAGTGTTTTATCTTTATGCATTTTTGTTTTCGACAAATTACATGTAAAAACAGATTTTGTAATCGCAAGTACTTCTTTCACTTGCAGTTTTGTAAATTGTAATTACATGTAATCTAATTACAAGTCAAATTACAATAGGACTTGTAATTTGGAATAAGTCAATTACAAGTAGTTGGTGGTTGAGAGAATTTCTCAAGTTAGTTGGGATCCTCCCACCTTTTTCTCATAACCTCTCTCCTATAAATACTTGAGAGGGTCCTTTGTAAACATATCTTTTTGGCAAGCAAGAAAACTCTGCAGAATTTTGTACTCATAAAGACTTTGAGCTTTATAATTACAAATTGTTCATTTTCAAATAATATCAAAGAGTTGCAGATTTCAGGCTTTGTGTTGAATTCTCACTTTGTGTCCATTGTGTTCTTATGTCATTTTGGGCATTGCTTTGTGATCATTTGAAAGTTGAGAAAGATTGCTAGGGAGAGCTTCAATTAATATATTTTCAGACTTTGTGCTGTCAATATTGAAGATTGAATTCATAAATTAGAAGTTAAGAAGAATTGCAAGTCTTTGTGCTCGTGACGATTCCAATTCATAGTAGTAAATAGATACATCATATTTTCAGACTTTGTGCTGTTTTATGCTGCATATCATCATTAGAGTTATCTTTTAAAAAGGGTAGATAGAATTGCTGATTTTCAAGACTTTGCGCTTGAGGTTGTTTTCCCGTCCCGAAGGAAGTGACGGAAGTCATTGAGCTTTCAGGAAACTTCATTTCCTTTCCACTGATTTTATTACAAACTACTGTAAGAGTTTTATTTAGAAGTTAATCTTGCTTTTTCTGAAAAGAGAAAAAAGTTTAGTCTTTCCTGAAACAAGAGGAGAGATTATCGTTCCACCCATATTTGTTTTCAGTTATTTAGATAGGGGGAGCCTTCCCTTAAATAGGAGAGTTTAACTCACACGCTGTGTTGAAATTACCATTTTGCTAAACCTTCTTAGTTTACAAAATATTCAACCAACAGTTTTTCATTAACCGTTTGCCACCATGATTGTGTTTTTGTGGTCGTTGATCAATTCAGCAAGATGGCTAAGTTCATCCCGTGTCACAAGACAAGTTCTACACATGAATTAGCCCAATTATTCAACACTATTTCGTGATCCTTTGGTCTACCTACTAGCATTATTTTTTATGTGACTCATGATTTGTGGGATATTTTTGGCAATCTTCATGGAAGATTTTGGGAGTTTCCATTAACTTCTTCACTACTTTTCATCCTTAGTCCAATGGATGAACTAAAGTTGTGAACAAGACTCTTGTATGTACCACCATAGTTCTCCTACCAAGTGGGATTTGAGCCTAACCCAAATTGAGCATGCTTACAATTGAGCAATTCACTCATCTACAAGTCACTCACCTTTTGAGGTATGTTTTGGTTTTCAATCTTTGGCTCCATATGAGTTGCCCTTATCTTTGCCTTCTCCTACAACTATGCATATTCAAAAAGACCAAGATAAGACCCACTTCTTCATCCAACATTTGCAAAGGCTTCGGTACAAAGTAATTCAGATTCTTCAAAAGACTTGGAAAAAGTAGAAACAACTAATAGACTGTCATTGTATCCCTCGTCATTTTCAAGTTGGAGATAGAGATTAGTTCTCCTTCAACAAACGTCATTTTAGGAGACAGCACAAATTAAGGTCAAGTCACTTCACTATGGGCCTTACAGTATCCTTAAGGTTGTGTCTGATAATGCTTTTAGACTTGATCTTAAACACAGTTGGTGTAATGACCCACCCCTTTTGTATGATAAATTTTGTGATAGTTTTTTTTGTTTGATAGACGTTCTGTTTAATCAAACAGAGACAATTGCATTGCATATAAATAATAACATTCAAATGTAATGAGCATGCAGATATGGAAATCAACTTAGACACTTATTTTCTTTTGTATTTCACTGAGCTTGATATTTAATAAACAGGGATAACTGCGGATTTACAACAGCATTTAACTCCACTAAACATACCAGCTTGGCAATTCTAACAAAGGTTCAGAACGATGCTATAACAGATAAGTTATTACAGTCATTATTCTCCTCCACAAAGACCTGATATAACAGCACTGATAGTGGTTCCAGAATGTTGCATTGACAAGACACTATTACAGCAAGTTCTGAGTGATTAAATGACTGATTGACATGTACAGAATGCTCAGAAAGCTACAGCAGGTTACTCAGACTTTTAGCATTTTATACAATGACAGTACATGACCACACATATATATATATATGAAGGCAATACAACCAGACCTGGAATAATCACTGCCAATGATAAAGATGGGGGGTTTGAACTGATCCAAGGTGGCTCCAGAGAAATGCAAACCTCACGTCTCAGCCTTATATGCCCAGCCCTTCCTCCTAAGTCTCATGAACCTCTAGGCAAGCACATAGCATGAGAATAGAAGCATACGGTTCAACAAACTCAGGCGCTACTACCATCAAATGCTCACGTCTCTACTGCAAAAGTTAATCGCCCAGTTTCAGACCTTTACAGTTACACGGCTGCTAAGGAAAATACAAGGGCCTTCATACTCGCCATTAGTCTCAGACCTGCCCACGACCTTCAACAAGAATCCACTAACCTTCTCAAAGAGGCACGACTTTGCTAGAGGGAGCGCTAAAGTCCAACGCCCAGATTATAATAATCTCCATGACTCCTGAAGAAATCTGTCCCTGCTCACAGTCTGAAAACTAAAGCCAGTATCACAGATTCAAGCTCAAGAAGGGATAGCATCCAACTATCAACATAGAGATTTCGCCAAATACTCAAAACCCAAAATTCAACCCTTGCTTGATATTCACTGGCAATGTAGAAATCATTTTTCCCTAATTTTGTCTCTGAAGGAGACTCACAAAATTACATTAATAGCTCAAGTAGAAGACTTGTATGATCTCCTCCACAAACCAACTGGGGTGGATCTCTCACCACCGAAACCAGTGCTAAAGATGAGGGTTTCCGTCCTCAACCAGCTGCAAACAATAAAATGGAAACAATCAAGCAGAGTCTCCTTAAGTTGTCAAATCCATCATAACCAAATGAGAGCCAAAAAGCAGATTAAATAGAAGTGGAGAGAGAAATTAGGGCAAACTCCAATTTGAATCTTTTTCCCCAAAAACCCAATGCCCTTTTCCATCCTTTTACTATTTTGCTTTATACTTTAAAACATTATCAAATATATCCTCAAAGGGGCGTCTTGCTCAAAAGAAAACTATTTTACCTTATTCAACCTTATAAAACAACGTTAAGTTATCTCATTAGGCACCAATTTACTTTTCGATGACCACCTACCCCCTCACTTAAGTTATAAAGTTATTTTATTAAAATAACTTAAGTGACTGATCAAAAGCAAATATTAAATAATCCAACCTTAAGCTCTCCAACGCCACCATAGTAATAACACAGCTGAGGACCCCATGGGTCTGAGACCAGTTTCCTGAAATAGACTTACTATAAATAGCAACTACTAAAAATAGCAAGTACTCACCAAATATCAAGCAGGCCAAAACATTAACGCTCATCGAACAACTACCACACATTGCCCAAACAGGAAACCCTACACTGCTCTGCCGCCCGAACTAGTTACTAAATATAGAACTTACTAAAAATAGTGTGTCAGAACTAGACTAGTCCAAAGAACATTGAAAATGGGGGACATTACAGTTGGGCATACATGATGTTGTCAAAGTAAATATTCTCAAACATACCATGAGTCAACATTAGAGACTATACTTCCTGTCGATGTTCCTAATTTTCAACTTCCTTTGGATTCCGACCAAGTTTTTGACACAAACTCATTAGACAAGACATGATTTGACCACTTCCTACCTTGTTACCAAGCAAGGTCAACTTCTACATCAAGCCCATTGGATCTCTCACCATCAGTTGTCACAAGATTTTCCTTCTCTTTTCAAAGCATTGGAGTCCAATGTCGCTCCTAAAATTACCAAGATCCCAAATCAACTTTTTTTTCATCCCACCTTCCAAAGCAATTGAAGTTTATTACTCCTCTTTGACATATCCCCGTGTTTTCATCTCTTCGGAAAGCATTGTTATTTATTTTACTTGTCCCATTTAAACAATATCAATTTATCCAAAGTTTTGAAAGGTGAGAATGATCCCGGGATTTGTGGGTTATGGGCCCGTAATGTGGCTTAGCATAAGCTTATGTAACAATTTTGTTGTATCAAATTTATCTAAGGTGCCTAGTATTGTTGTCCTTGACCTTAAATCATGGATATAGAGTAAGAAAGATGGTTTAGGTGAAGAAGAGCCTAGGATAAGGAGGATTAGAAGTATGACACGCATCTATGATCTTAATGACATATAGCTATAATCTTAATGAGGATGATGTTTCCTATTAATACTAGTTTTCATTCCCCTTCACCCAAGGTGCTAAACATAGGAACACTATGGTGATGCAAATGTAGATGATCTTACATGTCTTAGTAAAATAATTCTTTTTCCTTAGTTGCAATAAAAACCATACATGGGATAGCTATGTTATGTAGAGTAGGTACAAGTACACCCTAAAGTAATGCTTACCATAAAGCAGATACCTTATGATGCTAGGAATACCTCTACTGAAATCTAATTGTTTGCATCTTAACACAATTTATGATTTTGACGGTTTAATGTTCATAAGAAGCTTCACAGTGGCAAATCATGTGCCATTATATTCTGCACTTAGGTTTAAATATTTAGTTCAATCTGGATTATGAGATTGGCTCTCTTGTCCTATGGTGGTGGTGAGGTGGATCCATTGGAGAAATTTATTCCTTTATATCCATTCCTTAAAGGATTCATCACCCTTAATAAAGGAGTCCCAACCTTTCACAATCTTTCATTTGAAGAGTCACAACCACATATTTGAAGTCACATCCTTTCCCACATCATTATGATTCTTGAGAACTTAATTCAGTTTACTTTCTTAAGGTTCTATTCTTGTTGGATACTCCAATGATGTTATGGGTGTCTTTCTCAAATTGAATGCTCTCTCTTTTATATTTCAAGTTTGAGGGAGTCACACCTTTTCACTTCAACAATTACAACTCTTCATTATTGCATTTGGATACTAATAATAATTCAATTTTTAATAAGTTAATTTGTTAGTGCTTTTCAACTCAAGAAGCATTAACATTTTCATTAAGCAATCATATGGGGTAATCTTCTTGAAGACATATCCAGCATGAAGCAAACACATAGATATATGCAATACACACAGTATACATATAAATACACGTAAGATACAAAGCATGACGCATATACATGAATACACATAATATATGAACTATACATATAAAGTATGAAGCCTGCACGTGAATACACGTAATACATGAAGTACATAAAGCATACACGTGAATACACGTGAGTCGCAAGGTATACATATGAAGTATGAAGCATGCACGTGAATACACGTAATACATGTAGTATACATAGGAAGCATGAAGCATACACGTGGGATACACGTAATACATGAAGTATTCACAAGAAGCATGAAGCATACACGTGAATACACGTAAGTCATGAAGTATATGCATCCATACACATAAGTTACAAAGTACACTCATGAATACACAAGTCACAAGGTATACACATGCATACACGTAAGTCACATTAATACATGTAAGCCACAAAGTATACACATGAATACAGGAAGTCACCAAGTATACATATGAATACAGGAAGTCACCAAGTATACACATGAATACACATAAGTCACAAGAACGCACGTAAGTCATTAAGTATGCACATATAAGTCACAAAGTATTCACATGAATACACGTAAGTTGCAAAGTATACACTTGAATACACATAAGTCACAAAGTATACACGTAAATCACAAGGTATACATATGAATACACATAAGTCATAAAGTGTTCACATGAATACACATAAGTCACAAAAGTATATGAAATATCCCCCCTAGTTTTTCCCTAAATTTTAGCACATAAAACTTCACCCGTTAATGTTAGCCCAAGAAAGACAACAAGCTGAAAGCAACCCTTCACGTTCTAATCACCCAAATCTCGGAGTGCGCAAGGTGAGAGCATACAGTGTAAGGGGATCAGTTAGCAATAAACTGCAATGCTAGAAGTACAAATGATATCGGCGGCAAGCCGGCCAATATACAAAATGTAAATGCTTAGGCAGCAAGCCAGCCTCTTCCACTTTTCAACGGGCTACTGAAAAGTAAATGAAATGTAAAAGGCTTAGGCGGCAAGCCAGCCTCTTCCAATTTTCAGCGGGTAACAAAATAAGAAAACAACTAGGCAGCAAACCAACCTCTTCCACTTTTCAGTGGGAATGAAAACACAACTACAAAGATGAAGGAGCTGGTCAGTACTACTAAAAACAGCATTACAATATTGAGTCTTATACAATGTATCATGAGATAACTTTGTTGTCCCTAAGTTTTTACTTGTTAAAAATTGGGATAAGCTATCAAAATTTTGATAAAATTTGAAGATTTTCTCTTCTAAGGCACGTTTTACGAGGTGTAAAGGTTAGAAAATTTCAGATCTGGGTTTATAGTCCTTTTGGTTAACATTTTTCACTCACTCTCGTCCGTTTTCGTGAAGATCTAAGTCATTTTTAGTGTGTTTTTGGTCAATTTCGGGTTTTTCTGGCATCACTGCAAGTTGGGGATTTAGTTTCTTATTGCAAGTCAATAATAGGAACTTTTCATCTCCATTGCAAGTGTTTTTTGTTTTTTAATTTTCTTTTTAAAGTCTTTTTAGGAACTTTTTAAATAACTTACAAGTGTAGGAACTTTTTAAGTTCTTTGCAAGTTACTTTTTCTTTTAAAGTCACTTGTAATGACTTCAAAAAGCTCCAATTTCTTAAAGTCACTTGTAATTACTCTAAAAAGGTCCGATTTCTTTTATTTTTACTTGTAAATACTCCTCAAAAGCCCGATTTCACTTAAAGTCACTTGCAATGACATGAAAAAGGCCCGATTTCATTTTAAATTACTTGCAATCACTTTTTTAAAAAGTCCGATTCAAGTTAAAAGTAACTTGCAACATGCATTAAAAAGCCCGATTTGAGTTTTTTAGTGAAAATAACTTGTAAAGTGTCTTGGGAAACCCGATTTAAGTATTTTTCACTTGTAAAATGCTCAAAAAAGTCCGATTTTACAAGGAGGTCAACTTCATTGCTTGCTCTGAGTCTTAAAAATCCCTACGCCATTGAAGAGAGGGCAGTTTGTATTTGAATTTGCTTCTTTTCCTCTTTTCATGGCGGATTCTTAAATGTTCAGTTGCAATAAAAGGGCATCCAGCTGTGATAAATCATTCAAATTTCTTTGGCTGCGTTTTCACAAGGCGTCCAAGGTTTCCTTTTCTTTTTAGTTTGCAAACTCTTTTTGCAAGTATGTTCGCTTTTCTTTCCTAGTTCTCTTTCTTATTTTAGTATGTTTATTTAATGATTTCAAGGCGTCATTGTTTCATGTTTGAAATTTATTCAATAAAACGTTTTTGTGATCACCATTCCATTTCATAAAAACGCGTTTTTATTTATCTTTCATTCCATGCGCTTTCAGGAAAACGTATTTTTCTTTTCGTTTGCCCTCATTCAAAACACCATACGCCTTATTCAAAATGCGTTTTCCTCATTCAAAATGTCTTTTGCTCGAACGCCTTCATCTTTCATGAAAAACGTGTTTTCTTCTTTCCATTTCCATACACCTTTCCTATCAGCTGAAAACACGTTTTCATTGTTCTCATTTCATACGCCTTCATTTGTTGAAAACGTCTTTCATTTGTCCTTTCATTTCAAAACGCCTTTCATTATTCAAAATGCCATTCATTCAAAACGCCTCTATTTCATAAAAACGTCATTCATTCATGTCAAACATGCCTTGCTATCAAATGCGTTTTTCTTCATATACCATTCATTTCCATCCTCTCATCCATCCGTCATATCCCTTCACCTTTCATTTTATTCACCGTTCATTCTCATTCATTCATTTCATTTACATGTCAACCACTCTTCCATAATTCCATTTCCATTTTCTTGAAAAGAGAAAATATAAAAAATGTTGCTCTTGGAGGAAAATCAGGTTTTTGCCAACACATTGCAAGTAGGAAGTTTTGGTCAAGGATGCAAGTTAAAAGTTTTGAAAATAAAACTTGCAATGACTTCCTATTTTTCCTACTATACATTTTTCACTTGCAATGGCTTCCTAAAATCCCGAAATGCACTATTCACTTGCAGCCAGCCTCTAAAATCCCGAAATACCTTAAAAGTGCCTAAAAGTTGGACTTCTTAAGCTTGACTACATATGCAAGTTGAAAGTTCTGACTTGTACTTTTCAAAGATGCAATCTAACTTTTCCATTTGTCATGAAAAGTACATGTCCCTTTCACTTGTAATCAGCCTTCCAAGATCCGAAATGAGTTATAATGCTCATTTTCTGCCCTCATACAGCAAAAACACCATTCCGAGTTAGAGCCTTCGCCATGTCTACACCTATTAATGTTGATGGTGTCTTAATTTTATGGAATTTTCATCGCAGCCTTGCAAATTCTTGTTCGATGACGGAGGAACCAGCTTCTCCACCGAACAAAAAGATGAAGTACAAGTATGATAAGTATCAGAATGAGATTCCTCCTTCTCATGTTGTCTCAAACATCGAAGAAATCAGAGACACAGAAATCGGACATGTTGATATGTCTGAGTTTCTTAAGAGAACTGTGAAATCAACTTCTCATCATATGCAGTTGTTGCTGAGAAGTCACATCCATTTGGTTTCCTCTTTTCCTGTTGCTGCCCTAGAGCCAGAGTTTGTCCTTGCATGCGCAGCTCACTTTGACAAAGAATCCATAACTATTAAAGATGATGATGGTAATGTGGTCATTAGGCTTGATCCAGAAACCATTAATAGGATTTTCAGAGTTCCAGATGCACCAATATATTCAGACATCTCAGTAAAGAGTGCTCTTGATCATTATGAACAGAAGAAAGCAGATTGTATACAACACATCAATACTAAATGGCTTCTGAAGCGTCGAACTTGTGTGTCTCAGTGGCCCAAGCTATACCGATCTGAATTCAAAGAAGAGATCAATGATATAATCACACTCTTAAGCAGGATAATGGGTTTGAAATTCTCTAATGTCTTTGAGAAGTGGATGTACAAGTTCGTAGTGGTGATAAGGAAGGCACAACACCCAATCTTTTGGGGTGAGATAATCAGCGATAGTTTATGTGAGCAGCTTGCACAAGTTCCCACTACGCTCACATTCTACATGAACTCCTATTTGGTCTACATAGCAGCTTCATTGAGACAATTTCCAGGCCTTTCTACCAAAGGAGATAGATCACTAGTTCCAGTTTGGGAGTATTATGATCAGCTGCCTTTGAGACCAAGCAGAATTCATTATAGAAGAGTCCAAGACGCATTCTTTGGTCATTTCATGTGTCTATTTGACAAGACCTTGCAAAACAACAGAGTATCTGACGCTATTTGGAAGAAGGTCAATGAATATGGTTGTCTCTTTCTCTAGTTTCCTACTTTTACCTACATGAGAGTTGGTTGTTTTGAAGATCAGCCATACATGCTTCCAAGATACCCAACAGATAAAATCATTCTAATGGAGCTTGCAAGGCAGTTGATGACAGTACATGCACGACAAGTTGTACAACATAAAGCTAGAGTAAGTATCTCGTCTCATAATCCATTGCAAATTGGGAGATACTCTTTAACAACTACCTCAAAGGCAAAAGCAATGGAAACCGAAATTCAGGAGATCAAATCAAAAAGATTCAAGGCAAGAACAGATTTTGACTACAGAGGAATGAAAGACAAGATAAAGAGAGCCTTCACACATGTACATCGTCTTGAAGATATTTGGGTAGATCTTCGAACAGAGAAGGACATCCATAGAATGGATTATTGAAGGCTCACAGTTGAACAAATTATTGATCTTAATCTGACCTTGATCCCAGAAGGAGTGACTGATGATGGGCAGATTTTAGATCCAAAGTATGAGGAACAAAGGGTTGTTGACGCTTCTATTCCAGCAATACAGTGGTCTCATAAAGAATCAAGTTCTATCCTTAACAGATTTCAATCAGTCTTGGCAAATACTAATTCTTGGCTCAAGAGTATAGGTGTCAAAACTATAAAAATCAGAGTTAATGATGATGATGATTCAGCTGGACCTGTTGGATTGATATCAGAAGTCAGAGATAAGTCCAAGGAAGGTGCTTCTTCTTCAGGAACCAGAATCAAGTTAAAAGTTAGTCGTGCTGTGGAAAAACATTTGGAGAAAACAACATTAAAAGGGAAGGAAGTTAAAGAGACGCAGATCCAAATCATCGACCAGCAAGAAGGACAGATTCTTGAGTCTCCTACTGCTCTAAGTATGATGTCTCCACATATTGATGTTGCACCAATATCAATATTGTCTCCTATGTCTCAAATTGATAGTGATGTTGATTCTTTCTCAACAGTTTATTTCCCCTCTATTGCTCCTACGGAAGTTGCTCTTCATACTTCAACTTCATCCACATTGACCACTTCCATGGAGAACATGCATGATAATTTGGAGAATGCTTTTGATGCCAATCCGATGTATCCAATGACATCACATATAACACTTCCAGAAATAGATACATCAGCTGCAAGTTTTGATTGCTTTATGGCTAATGTTGATCACAATACGCCATCCGAACAAACTATTGTTGCAATTCAAACTGAGACATCTCCTAGGGTAACAACTATGGTACAAAATGAATCTGTTTCTGCACAAACCACGGTTGTTGTTTCAAATACAAATACATTGGATCTTCCTCCATGGTTGATTTCAGTCACTTTAAAGAGAAAGAAACAGGCAATCTCTCCTGATGTGTTTGATTTCCAGCAGTTGAAGAAATCAAAGCCAAAAGTTGCAAAGAAAGCTAAAATGGTTTCACGGGTGGTTGTGGACAGCAATAGAATGAAAGTAAACAGAAATAGTTGAACCTCTTGCAAACAAGTCACCAGAAGAAATGCAAGTATCTGACTACAAATTCACCAAGGTAGATTTAGGAAAAAAAACACATGCTAGCATGATGCAAGATGCCCAAAGTTCAGTAACAGTCTTGACACACAGTTATAATGAACTCTTGGGAAAGAAAGAAAAGTTGAAAGAGGAGAATGCACAACTTGTTTCAGTAATTTAAAAGATTACCAACTCTTCAGAGCAAGTTAATCCATTAACTTCTTTTACCTCTGAAAAATCAGTCAAGCAATTGGAGAAAATTGCACAAAAGGCTAAAGAAGTTGATTCTTGGGCAGCACAGCTGATTGATCAAGGTATACCAGTAATTGAAAAGGCATTACAAATTTTGAGTACTGTCAGAATAGCAAGAGTAAAGATGAATCAGACTTTAGAAGCTTTCAAGCAAAGTTTGGTTTCACTTGAAAAAGATTTAAAAATATGGCATGAGATGGATCAAGTCAAGCTAGAAATTCTACGCAGCAATTCAATAATACCAAATAGAGAAAAATATGTAGAATTTGAAGAACTCGTGACAAACAAGTCATTAGTTATTGAGGATCTCATCAAAGATGTTCAAGCTACACTAGAGATGAGTGACGAAGTTGAGCAGGACATACTTTCTAGCTTTAAGAAAATGTCTTGCAGAATTTTAAATCACGAAGGAGAATTACTTGCAACTGATGTGGTTACTACAGAAATAGCAACAAATCTTCATCAAGAGCTGGAATCAGAACCATTTACCATAGATTCAATTTATAAATTTGTTAATCATCGAATGATCCTTGATAAGATGCAAACTGTTTATGAAAAACATAAAGAAGCAACAATAAGGTATTTTGATGTAATCCTTAAGACTGTTGTAGTTGCCAAAAATACATTAGGCCCCGATCCAGATGAGTTGCAGGAAATTATCAGCAAATTTCAGTCTTTCAAAGCTAGGACTGAAATGGAATAAAAGTGTTTTATCTTTATGTATTTTGTTTTCGACAAATTATATGTAAAAACAAATTTTGTAATCACAAGTGTTTCTTTCACTTGCAATTTTGTAAAATATAATTACATGTAATCAAATTACAAGTCAAGATAATTTAGGACTGTAATTTGGAATAAGTCAATTGCAAGTAATTGGTGGTTGAGAGAATTTCTCAAGTTAGTTGGGATCCTCCCACCTTTTTCTCATGACCTCTCTCCTATAAATACTTGAGAGGGTCCTTTGTAATCTTTATCTTTTTGGCAAGCAAGAAAATTCTACAGAATTTTGTACTCATAAAGACTTTGAGCTTTATAGTTATAAGTTGTTATTTTTCAAGTAATATCAAAGAGTTGGAAATTTCAGACTTTGTGTTGAAGTCCTACTTTGCATCCATTGTGTTCTTATGTCATTTTGGAGCATTACTTTGTGATTATTTGGAGATTGTGGAAAATTGCTAAGGAGAGCTTCAATTGAAATATTTGCAGACTTTGTGCTGTGAATATTGAAGGTTGAATTCATAATTTGAATTTAGAAATCAAGAAGAATTGCAAGTCTTTGTGCTCGTAATAATTCTCATTTGTAGTAATTAATAGATACATCATACTTGCAGACTTTGTGTTGTCTTATGCTATATATTGTCATTAGATTATCTTTCAAAAGGGTAGATAGGATCTCAGATTTTCAAGACTTTGTGCTTGAAATTGTTTTCCCATCCCGAAGGAAGTGACGGAAATCTTTGTACTTTCAGGAAACTTCATTTCCTTTCTCTTGATTTTATTGCAAGCTGCTGTAAGAGTTTATTTAAAAGTTAATACTACTTTTCTGCGAAGAGAAAAGCATTTAATCTTTCCTGAAACAAGAGGAAAGGTTATCGTTCCACCCATATTTGTTTTAGTTAGTAGAAAAGGGGGAGCCTTCCCTTAATTAGGAGAGTTTTATCTCACATACTTTGGCTTAAACCATCATTTTGCTAAACCTTGCAAGTTTGCAAAATATTCAACCAACAAACTTAGCAATATGAAGGCCCTAGTGTTAGATAATCATCTCCATGATAAGTACATAGATAAGCATCAAGGAAATAAGATGAAATACTCAAATACCAGGTCTGATATAAAATGGCAACGTTCTGATTTTCTGATCAGCAAGCCTGGAAATCACCAAAACGCTTGTAACTCCCTCAAAACTCCTTCGAATGAACTCAAATAGAAGGCGAATAATGCCTAGAGGCTAGGCATCCAAGTTCAAGCAGCAAAACTCCTCCAAATAACTCTGTTTATTTATGCACACTTCCCAATGCAGCAATGACCAAAGGGCACAACTCCCAACGAGGGCGACCAACAACCATAAATCAGATTCTCCTTCTAAAATTGCAAGATTCTAGGTAAAGGGATGCCCAGATACCAAGAACAAGATAAGCCAATACCCACAAAAATCCATCAAGTCACCAAAAAGGTACAAGCATAAACGTGGGTCAGCTAGGTATGAAGAAGCACTCCAAAAACTCTCTAAACAACAAAGAACACACCAAAATGTCTCTAGAAGACATCAAATCCATGCCAATCTGAAAACACCAATGAAGCCATCACCATTACAGCTCAATCTGCAACCTCTAAGTGAAGAAGCAGTCACACTGATCAGCTAGGAGTTGTCTTTCAAACTCGAAACTGACGAAGAAACTAGGAGGCATCTCAACCTCGAAGCAAGAGTCTGAATAAAATTCAGCAACATTCCATTATGAAAAGATAATGGATACCAAATGAAGAGGCAAGACACAATATATATAGATTTCCAAACCTAGAAGTTTGAATTTTCTTTTCCCTCCAAAAGGGACGCCGCATTTGGAGCAATATTATATTTAATAAAATCACTTTATCCCTCATACTTGGGCGTCCAACTTGAAAAGGCATAAATTAAACCTTAGAAATGCATTTATCCCCAATTTAGACGTCCAAACCCATGAAGTCCACTTTTAAGAGCAATTTAAGTTATGTTGACTAGGCGTGGGGTCCAAAAGCAACCTTAAAATATAACATATCTTAAATTATTAAACTTTCTTTTTTGAGCTCCAAGAATGCTCGAGAAGCCACTACCAAAATAGAACTGCCTCACTGCCAGAATTAGAAACTGTGTGCTAAGTTGCTACTAGACTGCACTGCCAAAAATAGCATTTACTAAAAATAGCATATTGCTAAAAATAGTGACTCCAAACTCTGTTTGAGCACAAATTGGGCAGCCATCATAACTTACTAAAAATAGTAAATCTAAAAATATCCTCTGATTAAAATGCATGTCACACCCCTCTGAAACTCTCTAAAAACCGAGAAAGACCCAAAAGACAAACTACCAAACTCTTGCATGCAACCCCTGAAAACTCAAAAGGAAACCTCCTAGAAAATAGGAAACCCTAATTTTGCCTCCGTCTAGCCTGCGGGCCTCCGAAAATAGGCTAACGGCCACTGGAAAGCGTAGGGCTAAAAATGGGGACATTACAAGATACATCAATACTGTGTAAGTTGCAAAGTATTCATGAATACATCGCTTGGTTGAATATTTTGTAAACTTGTGAGGTTTGACAAAATGGTGGTTTCGGCCACAGTGTGTGAGATAAAACTCTCCTAATTAAGGGAAGGCTCCCCCTATCTTAATAACTAAAATAAATATGGGCGGAACAACAATCTCTCCTTTTGTTTCAGGAAAGATTAAACTCTTTTCTCTCTTCAGAAAGGTAATATGAACTTTTAAATAAACTTTAACAGCAGCTTGCAATAAAATCAGTAGAAAGGAAATGAAGTTTCCTGAAAGCTCAAAGACTTTTGTCACTTCTTTTGGGACGGAAAAACAGTTTCAAGCAAAAAGTCTTGAAAATCTGATATCCTATCTACCCTTTTGAAAGATAATTCTAATGATAATATATAGCATAAGACAGCACAAAGTCTGCAAGTATGATGTATCTATTAACTACTACAAATGGGAATTATTACGACCACAAAGACTTGCAATTCTTCTTAACTTCTAAATTCAAATTATGAATTCAACCTTCAACATTTACAGCACAAAGTCTGCAAATATTTCAATTGAAGCTCTCCTTAGCAATCTTCCACAATCTCCAAATAATCACAAAGTAATGCTCCAAAATGACATAAGAACACAATGGATGCAAAGTAGGACTTCAACACAAAGTCTGAAATTTCCAACTCTTTGATATTACTTGAAAAATAACAACTTATAACTATAAAGCTCAAAGTCTTTATGAGTACAAAATTCTGCAGAATTTTCTTGCTTGCCAAAAAGATAAAAATTACAAAGGACCCCCTCAAGTATTTATAGGAGAGAGGTCATGAGAAAAAGGTGGGAGGATCCCAACTAACTTGAGAAATTATCTCAACCACCAACTACTTGCAATTGATTTATTCCAAATTACAAGTCCTATTGTAATTTGATTTGTAACTTGATTACTGGTAATTACAATCTTGAATAATGCGAGTAGCATGGCCACTTGCCATTACAATTTCTGACTTTACATGTAATTTGTCAAAACAAAATTACAAATGCATAATTGAAATTATTCTACGTGTCCAAGACATGACTCAAACCATCATCCTTTCATCTGCGATGATCTTCATTTTGTTTCAGGATTTTAGAACTTGAAGCATTCAGGATTGGTGAAGACATCTTGAACTTGGAACGAGAATTTGCATTCTTAATGATCTTTGTGTCCTTGGCGAACTTCAACCTTATCACAGGCTTGGAGTAGTACCATTTCTTTAGGAAGGAAGTTCTTCTCTTCGTTGCGTTCTTTTTCCATGCTTAATTCACTTTATCCCTAGATGGTTTCATGAGGATTATTGACCTTCAGGCTGCTCCATGAATTACTATTGTATCTCTTCTTCTTTTGTTCACTGATGAAGAACCCATAACACCTTATTCAAGATGAAATTGTTATAAAACAATGCCCATGCCTTCATTTATTGGTTTGATAGATCATGTGTGTAAACAAGACTGACAAGGGAAGGGATAAATTGATGCAAAAATGGGCTCACAAGTGAATTTCGGGTTTTGGAAGGCTGACAGCAAGTAAATAGTGTATTTTGGGATTTTAGGAAACCATTGCAAGTTACTTTTCAAAACTTTTGACTTGTATTCTATATCAAAACTTCCTACTTGCAATGTATTGACAAAAACCCGATTTGCTTCTAAAAGCATCATTTTTTGTTCTTTTCTTTTTTTAGAAAATGGTAATGAGATGGAATGAAATGTGAATGTGAAATGAAATGAGATGCAGGTCAAATGGAATGGAATAAATGAAGGGCGAATGAAAATGTATGGCGAATGAAAGATAACAAAAAATAAGAAACATGTTTTTCAACCAAGAAATACGTTTCTTATTAAATGGCATTTTGAATAATGAAAACGCGTTTAGAAATGAAGGCATTTGAAGTGGAAAAGCAAATGTATGGCGGATGAAATGAGAATATCATTCCATGACAGTAATGTAAAATGTTTTAAATGAAATGGAATGCGTTTGGAGATGGGATGAAAGGAAAACGTATATGGAATGAAATGGAAACGTCAAACATTTGCTATAGAATGCGTTGAAAAAATGGAAAGAATAAAACGCGTTTCATTATGAAAGGAAACACGTTTAGCAAATGACATTGAAATGAAAACTTTAAAATAAAAGGAAATCACAAAGAACAAAGAAGAACATACCCGAGACAAGAAATTGCAAACTAAGAAGAAGAAGAAACCTTAGACGCCTTGAAAAAACGCAGCAAAAGAAGCTTGATCCATTTATTATGGCTGAAGATCCGATTTCATTGCTAAGGCATCATGAAAAGAGGGAGACCAAATCAAACTTCAAATGACCTACCTCCTCCATTAATGGCGTCGGAGATTTCAAGACTCAAAACAAGCAACAAATGACTGGAAATGATCAAAACTTGAAATCGAAACTTTTAAACCCATTTGCAAGTTCGAACCAAGTGTAATCGGGCTTTGAAGGAACAAATGCAAGTGGTTTTAAAAAAAATGGGTTTCTCTCAACACTTTTCAAGTTTATTTCCCAAAAAAAAAAAAAAACTTAAGTCGGACTTTTAAAAGGCATTGCAAATGACTTAAGTGAAATCGGGTTTCTCAGAAGACATTGCAAGTAACTCAAAATGAAATCGGAGCTTTTTAGAGCAATTGCAAGTGACTTAAAAAGTAAGTCGGACCTTTTAAAAGCAATTACAAGCAACTTAAAAAGTAAAAGTAACTTGCAATGAACTCAAAAAGTTCCTATACTTGTAAGTGACTTAAAAAGTTCCTAAAAAGACTTAAAATAAAGACAAAAAGTTCCTATCACTTACTTGTAAGAAGAAATTAAAACCCCTACTTGCAATGATGCCCCAGAAACCCGAAATTGACCAAAAACACACTAAAAATGATTCAGAATTTTACGAAAATGGACGAGTGAACAAAAAGTGCTAACCTAATGGATTATAGACCTAAATTTGAGATTTGCTAATCTTTGCACCTCGTAATACGTGTCTTAGAAGAGAAAATCTTCAAATTTTATCAAAATTTTGATAGGTTATCCCAATTTTTAACAAGTCAAAAATTAGGGACAACAAGACCAATGCACCTTACAGAACATCAAGCAATCTAGATTGCTTGAGGCAACATCAATCCCCATCACAACATAGAGCGTTGAATTTGTAATAACTTGTATTAAGCATTACAACCCTACCACATGAGAGATTCAATCAGTGGATGGGTGAGTGATATGCAGCCTCAAGCCTAGGGATATTGAAAGGTGCTTTGCCATTCCACCATGCACGGCAAACGTGGTCATATCTATGAGAGAATGCAGAAACGCATTCGATGCATCAAAAGACAAGTGTCAGAAGAGGATGGCAGAAAAATGGCTTAAAGGGATAAAGGCCAACTTGCCAAAGAATGTAGGACATGGAGAGTTCATAGATGAATATGCAGTAATGATCACTCTACTCAACCACATCATTGGTCAAGAAGAGGCAAACAAATTTCAGTCATGGATGTACTATGTCATCGCCAAAATTGTGAGCAACGGAGAACATTATAACTGGCCCACCCTGATCAATGATACTCTCCATAGGTAGATCATTGGTTTCTTAGAGGCTCATAGGTTTCACATGTGTTCATATCTTGTATATCTGATAGCCTTCCAAGGCCAATTTAGAGTGTTGAACAATGTGTGAACTTTGGGTGTGCAAAAGGTTCACGAGTATTTCTCGCAGCTAGAGTTCACACAATCAGAAAGACATTTCAAGCGAGTAAATGATCTCTTCCTAATGCACACAATGAGAGAGCTCGATCATGAGTTGTATATATGCATATCACCAGTAACCAAAGAGGCAATGGTAGATTGGGCGGATTGGTCCATCCAATTCCCCACTTTCACCTACATACGCGTGTATGGGTACTCGGGTCATCCCGCCATGTTACCTTGCTATCCATCAGATAGGGTGGTCTTCATGGAATTCTTGAGACAATTGCATGAAGTACATTCTCTTTTGTGTCTCAAACGCAAGATGACTACAAACTTTCCTTTTGAGATGGGACTTTACAGGTGCAAGACATCGACTGATGCCAAGGCTATGGGCCAGGAGATGGTGAGACTTAAATTGAAGTATCTCATCGAACGGCGGTCATATGATCCTTGGGGTCACTATGCAACATGCCTTGGTCAACACTCTTCACACAAATCTTCCATGGAGGACTATTGGTTCAACTGTGAAGATGAGTTCAAAGTATGAAGACGCAATTACCGCCGGTTCAGACTTCTACAAATTGCTGACTTCATGTTAGAGGACGCGGAGGGGCTATCTGATGATGATGGGGAAGTTATTCTTTCCTCATTCTTCGTAGAACCAGTTGAATCACGACCTCTTCAAGTAGTGGATTGGTATGCCAAGGAAAATACATCTATTGAAGAAAGAACCAACAGAGTTGTCAAAAACAACTAGCTCTACTTGGACAGTAAAATGACAAGGAACGTAGTTATTCCTTGCACATAGCCTCCACCAATTCATTCTTCACTACCTTCCACATCAAGGGCTAAGCCCAAACAAAAGAAATGGAGTAACCCCCCTAGAGGAGCCAGAATGTCAGGTCATACAAGGGGAAGAATGCCGATTGTTGATACAAATCATCAAAAGGTACATGTGGAAACAACCACAAACATAGCTGAGCCAGTCATGGAAACAGTTGTAGCTGAGCTAGTCATGGAAACAATTGCAGCTGAGACAATAGCAGAGATGGAAGCATAGCCTACCATTCTACCACCACCACAACAGTCACCAGTCCATATTGACTTGGATTTGCCACCACATGACATTGCAACACAATCCCACTCGTTAGGAATTCAAGGGCCTAACATCCATCCTTCCAAGGAGGTTAGTCAAGATTCATCTTGGCTTGAGCATATCCTAGGAAGGAAGAGAGAAAGGCCATCCTACCAACTGGACTTCACAGAATTCGACCATGTCCCTCAGGACATGCCAGTAAAAAAGCTGAAGAAGCAGGTCCATGTGGGACAAAATGTTGACAATGAGATTGTTAGAGACAGTTGCATCACCTGAAGAAAGGAATTCAAATGAGGTAGAGGTTGATGACTTCACCTCGTTGAAGGTCAACCTCGGTAAGACCACTCGTCAGGTGGAGGCATATCTCCTTGAAGTTGCATTAGTGAGTGTCAAAGAAAGAATGGCAAAGGATGACAAAGACAAAGCAACCTTAAAGGCTAAAAACCAATAGTTGCGAATGTATATATCCAACTTGATGCATGGTACATCAAACATCTATGCCTTGCCTCGAGAGATGCTAGACCTCCCCGCAAAGCAAAATCAGCCAAGTCAGCTGATCCTATATGGAAAACACTTGAGAAATCAAGTGGAAGAATTCATCATCAGGGGCCAGTGTATACTTGCAGAACTGTACCAGCCAAGGTATAGAGCCCATGACCTTCACACAGAGATTCAACAATTAGAGCAAGATACTATAGAGAAGAGGCCTAGGGATGAGATCACTATCTTAGACTTACAGATAGCGTATGAATTAGTTACTACAGAGGAGAACAAGCAACATCTTTTCACTTGGAAAGAACAACTTGCATACAAAGTGAAAGCCTATGGTACCAACTCTGTGGAATTGATTGAGTACTGATAGATTGTGGTAGGTGTCATCAATTTCGTGAGAATGTTGGTAACATCTATCCCTTGCCTTTACTAGCACAAAGGAGGTGCATACATTGAGCTAGCTGAGGTACAAATACAGTTTCAGGATCTCATCCATGGCAGTTTTTGCGGTGACCCTGCTGGTTGCGAGTTGAGTAAGATTGCAATCATGTCAACAAGGTTGGATGACACAGCTGCAAAGAATATTGAATACCAACAGCAGATTGCGAGTGGCGAAGAGTTGCTGTGGCAACACGTCATCATCCTGCAAAGCATTAATTGTCTGAAGGTAGAGGAAGTCAATGACTGGTTAGAGGAATTGTTGACTCGAGGTGATGAGGTGTGAACACCTAGTTAGTACGTCCTACCCCTCCAAATAACATTTATGACAATAGGAGTTAACTTGATGCCTCTTTCCAAGTTAACTCATCTTCCCACTGACCGTGCATGTCTAATCCCACTAATTGTGGATGTCTATTTTGGAGGCACTTTGTATATTGGAGTTCTCTTTTAGTTTAGAATAAGTTAACTGAAGTAGACTTTCCAGTTAACTATTAGGTTACCTACTTTTTTACATAGGAATAAATCTTGCAGATTGGCAAGAACTCATTGTTAACTCAAGGAGATTTTAGGGTTGCCTACTCCTTTGAACTTCTATAAATAAGAGCCTTTGCTCATTATTTTGTAACTTTACTTCACAGTAGCAAAACACTGAGCTCACAAGCCTTTGACTTTTTTCACTTAGTATGTGTTCTTGAATTGTATTTGTTATAGTTAAACACCAAGTACAACTTGCGTTCTCTCTATTTAGATAGGTGTGTTCAATCTATGTTCATGTATTCTTGGTTGATCGCCTCTTGTGTGATTGTCTCTTTGACACGAGTTGCTGTCCCAAAGTGTAATCTTTGATCGAAGTTGAGATAATAAATCAGGAGAGCTACCTTGCCTTTGATCCAAAAGTATCAAGATCTATCATTGTATGTTGTTCTTAATAATCTTTCTTTCGATCTACACCTCAGAAAGATCATTGCACCTCCTTGGGAATTTAGAGAGTAGGATTATCGTTCTATGTTTTTTCTAGTAGTTTATATTTCATCCTACACCTCGGAAAGAGCACTGCGCCTCCTTGGGAATCCTGAGATATAGCCCATCGTTTGATGATTGTTTGCGTGAGTTCTATTTTGGCATAAATCTAGAAGTTCAAAGCCTTCAGATGTATTCTAAGAGAAAGTTCGTCTAAGTGATCGAACCATTCCATTCCCGCTCCTATGCCCCTCTTGCTCTGTTTATCTAGAGGAAATAAGATAGATAAAAGTTCGCTTAGTTGTAGTTAAGATCTGCAGAAACCAGAGAAAACCTTAGCTGCAACGCATTTTGCTTTATGCACCCTTGTGCCCTGCCACTGAGTAAAAAGATAGGAACATTAGTTTACTTTACTTTTTATGCAAACATCAGCAAAAAGAGGGAGCTTCCCCTCCTAATTTGAAGAGCAGTTACTACACAATGTGCATAGCTGTTTGTTTCCAATAAGCACCACACAGGTGCTAATTGAAACACTAACATAAACAAATCGTACAAAACATACATATCTTGAAAAAGAAAAATATCATCCATACATTAAGGCAAGAACGTTAAACCAACATAGCAATGGAAACAAAAGTGCACAAACTATATCAATAAATGAGAGAATACACAACATACAGGAATTAAGAGGAGGTTAACAACAATTTTTATTGATTTCAAGGCATTGAGCCAATATTTTTTATAGCTTCCAAAAATAGAGAGCTACTTAGAAAGTTTTTTCTCTTGCCTATCTTGCACTAAAAATTGATAACTAATGGAAATGAGGCATGTTGGACCCTAATAAACCCTAAAGGACGACACATAAATGCCATAAATTTTATGATCTATCACAGGTATGCTATAGAGTGTGTGCACATGCCCTAGCCGTCATTCTTATTAATATTTTGTAGAAGGGTCCTTCCTAGGTATGATATATAGGCGAAGAATATTTGGTACCCTTGCCATACCTGAGCATTGATGGCATCTCTAGGATTGAGTGCTAGAGTTAGGAAATCACTTAGGAAAGTTGTTACAATAACAACCTTGTAGTTGGTGGGATAAAATTTGGCCTTGGTTTGGTAGTTGGTAGTCGTTGAAATGTATTAATGACACCTTCACAAATTTTAAATTCTCTTGTTTCTCTCATGTTCGAGGATCCCCACTCGATCAAATTTTTTACTAAGCACTTGTCATGTCCCCATAATTGTAACATATTAAAAAATGCAAATAAATAAATAATAATAATCACAAAACGCATTTTAGCAATTTATTAATATACAAATAACTAGGTAAATAAATATCAAAATATGTGAATATAATAACAATCTAAATATTATTATTATAATTATAATAATCATAAATAATATTATAATTATAATACATTTATTATAATAAATAAGACAGTTAATATAATAATAAGGATATTCACAAGAAAATAATATTATTTAAATGAGACTAAGCCTTTGTTAAATAAACAAATAATAATCCTAAACTTAAAGGCACCGATTCTAATAAAGAGGCATATTAATTATTATAAGCAACAGTGATCAAACTTGTGAAAAGGCAACAACAAATAGTAGGGAGAGGCAGCGATTAACAAAGGGACATCATAATGATTAAAAGCTACCTCCCTATGAATAGACGTATCCCTTCTTGGGGATATAAAATGAATTAAATGAGTTTGGGTAAAACAAGAAGTGCTCTGAATTATATTTCTGATATAACAGCCAAAACATATGTGATATAGACTAGTAGGTTTTAGAAGGGAATAATATGATTCAGAGCTAGGATTGAGGGAATTAGTATAGTATTCAATCAGAGATCTGTATTGGCAGCAGATGGAAAGTAAGGATAAAATATATTTGTCAAGAATATATTGGAGCTGTAAGTTTAATATTATTATAAATATAGATATATATCATGTGGAATATATAATTTATGATTGTATAATAATGATGCTTGCAACAATTATTAGGTCTTATAAGTAATTAAGATCTTAAATATAAAAAATGAATAGATTAATATTTATTTATATATGTTTTTATCTTATGATCAATCAAATGTAAGATTGAAGGAAGGCGATTAAGGGATAAAGACTCATGGGAAGACATAGCAGTTCAGGTGATGCACTCACTTAGCAATAATATTTAACATATTTTGAATATAAAAAACTGATGTTGCTAATCTGATAATTGGTGTAATGCTTTCTTTAATGCTATCACGATGAAATGATATCAATATAGACTTAAAGAATCAATGATAAATGCAAATGTATTTGATTGTTTAAAATATTGTCTTTATGTGTTTGTAAGCCTACTAGGGAGGAAGGGCTTGAGAAAAGTGGTGCCTAAAAACCCCACTTAACAATCTGTTGCAGCCATGGAGGGCTGGGGGTCCCACTTAACAATCCGCTACGACCATGGAGGGGTGGTAGGCCTAGGCCACTTATAAGCTCCACTGGCTTCCCTAGTAGGTCATGTGTCTTCCGAGATGATGACGTGGGTAGATAAAGCAGGTACAAGTGGTTCTACTAAGCACACCACTCCGAGGGTGGAATTGTCTTGATGGGCATTCAACTTGGGGCCAAGGGGTGGGTTGTCCTGATAGGATGCTTGTGCCCTTGGGCTTAGATGGATAGCTTCGGGCGGATCTACCCATGCCACTCTTCATTTGTCTTCATTATTGCTTTTGTTATTATGATAATATTTTGGATATCTAGATATTAATGCTAACATATATGTTGTTAATATGGTGAATACAAGATTCAAATCTAGGTTTATTGAATTAGGAGAACATTCATTTGTAAAGAAGAAACCCTAACCCTAATCAACAAGCGAGTTTTAAGGCAAGGCTGGGTAAGGGACATTACAACCAATCATAAATTATATATCCTAGTTTTAAGAACTTCATCACTTGCTAGGAATGTTTGATCTATGTCAACATTTGGGGCTTGATTGGAAACTAAAGGCTCATTGAGAACCTTGTTGGGGCTTCCTCATGTTCCTTGAACATATAAAAAATATATCACTCCACACTTTCCATTGTCTCTTCATTAAGGAGTGACTAGGAACACAACCTTTGAAGGTTCCTAGTTCCTAGTCTAAAGGAAGTGCTAATAGTCTCATCTTTCTTGTTCCTAATTGTCAAAGGTTCATCCCCATTGAGAAATCCTTTGAAGTGCTTCATCCAAACAATATTTTTTGGTGCTTAGTGCTTGGATAGGAACTTGGAACACGTTAGGAACTTATCAACGACTGAGAACTTTTGAAGGTTTCTTGGTTTCTCTATAACCTTTGACACCACTTTTTCTAAATTTTCCAAGTGTTTGAACTTAATTTAGAAGAACCAACAAAAGAGAAATAAGAACGCCCCAAAATTTGAACAAGTGGGCACAAAATGATAATAGTAAGTACTATAAACTTAATTTATACTTGATGATTAGGATTGCTAGCATACTTCCAAATCTCCATACCCATGTTCATGCACTTCACCCATAGTTGCCTTGACCTAATGTTAGATTGAATGTCACAACATGATTGTTTAATCGAATTAAACTATTTATATATAAATAGGAATTTAAATTAATAATTTGTACAATTTAAATACTTGATCATCACAACCATGGAGTTGAAAACAGGAAAGGCTTGCTACTTGTTGGCATTTCAATTCACACCTTTGGAATGCGAATTAGGAATGAACAACTATGCACAGATAAAATGCTCTTCAAATTAGGAGGGGAAGCTCCCTCTTTGCTGATGTTGTTCAAGAAAGTAAATTAAATCTAATTTTCCTATCTTTTTGGTTCAGCTAAGAGCACAAGGTTATAAAACTCAAGCACCGTAGCCGAGATTTTTTGTTTAAGAAGTTCAACTACGACTAAACCTACTCTAATGACATTTCTAATTCCTCAAGTAAATGCAGAGCAAGAGAATTTAGAAATGGACAAGGAATGATTCTTTGACAAAATACTTAAATTTTCTGAACGCATATCTACTTACTTTCAATGCAAGCTGAAAAATAGATCACATAAGCATAACACATAAAATGAAAATTTGAGACATTATACAAGGAAAAGTAGGCACGAGACTTTATTTTCTCAAATCTCAGGAACAAAAGATTACACTTCTAGGACAACAGGATTGTAGCAAAATAGGCTTACAATTAATCCATCAAATTGGAATACATTAACACAAGACACATGCACTAAACAAGAACTTGCAGCTAAAAGAGACTTGCAAACTTGTTCTTACACTAAGTGAATTGAAGCTACACAACAACAACTTGCAAGAAAATTAGGCTCAACAATTTGTTATCACAAGCATGGTTCTGAAAATAATGGGCAAGGCTGCCCTTATTTATACACAAGCAGAGGAGTAGGGAACCCTAAAATCTCCTTGCTTTTACAGCTAAGGCTTGCCAACATGCAAGCTTTATTTCTAAAACTAAACAAGATAAACATCTAACCACCTAAGAAAGCATAAAAATAGGCAATGCCAACTATTACATTTTGTTTTCTTTCTCTTCTTCAAAGAGTAGATAAGAGTTGAGACAAGAATAGAAATAAAGTGCAAAGAAAGCTTCTAGATGATTACTGCTTTAAATCTCAATCACATTCGCCAAAAAGTTGGAAACTATATCTCTGTCAGGTGCATCAATACTATCTATAGAAAAGCTTTTTTTTTCTAGGATCTCTTCACCATCTGCAATTGATCTCAGAAAATATTTGACCTCATTGGCCACTTTCTTGAACCTTGCTGACATCATGGAAATATGACTCATCCTACCTGCAACTGGATCATTGCCATCACTTCCATGAACAACATTCTGGAACTGGGCTTGCACTTCGTCAAGTCCAATATAGGAACCATCATCCTAACATACCGAGAAGAGATCTCTACAACAAACTCACTTACGAACTGAAGAGCCTCAACCACCCTTTGTTTGTATGCAACAAACTCCTCAGATATCCTCTCATAGGTTCCCACCTTGAAGGTGTGATGTTATTTCCATGCAAGGATTTGTCTCTTGTGTTCTTTGGAAACCATCGCACCATAAGCTGTATCCAAATTTGCAATGATGATTTTGTGCCTAGGTTTCATCTCTGCCATTGATTGCTCAAATCCTTGAATCCCTTGGCATAAGTTATGAGCATTGTTCCTTAGCTGAAACATTTGTGCCAAGATTTCTTTTCCTCTGATAATGAATCCTTCAATCCATTCTTGTGTTTGCTTCCCACATATTACCAACTGCCTCAACTATTGATGATCAGCTGGTGTCTCTAGAACCTGGTGCAACAACTTAATAGCCTATGAAGTGCCATGAACAAGATTAGAAATGTATAGCCCGAGTTGTTGGATTTCAGCCTTGACGGCTGCCTTATCTTCTCCATCTTTAAGCACTCTTTCTTGAAGAGTTTTAGATGAAAATTAGAACAAACTTACATATGCATGTCTAGTGCTCTTGCCAAGATTAGCCTTAGCCATTATGAAATCATCCACCTCCACTTCATCTCTATTTTTATATTCAGGAGGTGTAGCAGTCTCCATGATCATCTCACCATTAGGAGTCCTTTCAAAGTGAATTTGTTTCTTTGCTTTCTTTTTAGGTGCCTCCTAATAAACGTTGTCAAGATCATCAAAATTCAGTTGATATGAAGGTCTTCTTCTCTTCCTTCCTAGGGAGTTCTCAAGCCAAGATGTGGCATCTCTACTAACTTCCCTAGGAGGTTCAACTACAACTCCATCTTCTTCATCCTCTATATCAATGTGAATTGGTGAAGACCTTGGAAATGGTGAAGAATCATGTGTCAAAGGCACATCTTTTGTTTCCTTTTCAGGTACAGACTCTTCTAGAGGAGATTTTGCTTCACCTGTTGGCTACTCCTATATGACTATATTTGAGAGGTCCAACCTTCTCCTTATGTTCTTTGTTGATCTGCTTCCCTTTACACCCTCTTGAGACTGACTTATGCCCTTCATCTTTGGCTATGCTCTGGAAGAAGAGGGAAGTGATGACTGC
>VDFB02346117.1:0-28033 GCA_007258455.2 Sequoia sempervirens | reverse complement strand
GAAACAACTATTTTTATATCCAGATAAAACAACAGACAAGATAACAATATAAAATTTTAGGGCCAACTGTTATGACAGTTAGGTTTCACATTCAGTTGAACATCCATATCAACATAACTATACAAAATTTAGGGTCGGGTTTCATATTCAGCTAAACATCTATACGAAATTTAGGATCGAGTCACAATTAGGAAAGGCATAAAGAAGTTTAATAACAAACAAAAGCATGCAATTAGACAAATGTTGCACCTCCTTGTTGCACTAGTAGTAGTGGATTTTCCTAAGAGAATGAGTTGATATGATTATGTTTATGATGGTATGTCAAGTAATCAATGAGATTGAATAGCATTGCATTCAAACTTCTCCCTAAAATAGCTATAAGGATCTCCAACTTACAAAAAATTTGGAGATGGCAATGGAGGGTTGGGATTCAAAGGGGAAATCAAGGGATCAAGATGCTTAAGACCTCTCAAAGAAATGAGAGATGGGCAAGTGGATGAAGTGGGTGTTATGTCATGCACATACAAACTATGGCGTGGATCCTCATGGGGACTTGGACAAGTCAAACCTTGAATAATCATTGTTTACATCCTTGTGCAAATGATTAGGCAAAAATTTGGTGATAGAGGATGAATAGAAAAGATGAGAAAAAGTAAACAAAAAAGCAAATTAAATAAATAAAATGTGGTAGGAAAGGGAGTGAAGGTCTAGGTAAATAAATATTAGATCATTATTTACCAAGAATTAAGCATTAGGGATGGTAGAAATTGTTGGAAATGTTGTCATTGATGTCAAAGTCATGTCAAGAAGGTTTTTGTTGTCTATGCATAATTGATATCTTAAATATGGTTCAGTTTGACAATCATGTTTGAAGTATTCAGTTTGAAGAGCATTGTATGTCAAATGAAGAAATGCAGACCAAATAAATTCAGCACTCAATTGATTAAATTCTGATCAATGTCTTTAATAAGAACAAATCATCAAGGTTGGACGCAGTTATGTTGAAAGAGTATTGATGAAAGCAACATAATTCTAAAGAGAGTCTTTATCAAGCTGGTAGGAAGAAGACAAATGTTAACCCATATTAGAGCACCGCTAAAAGACAAAATAAAAGATTAAATAGTGAAAGGCAGATATGCCAAAAGAGGTAATGTGTGAAGGAATCGAAGAAGGTGATTAGCAGAGTAATCCTTCCAAATGCAAATGTGGGTTCATATCTGAACAGCCAGATATTATCATCAAACTAAAGTAAGAGAACAAAGTAATCACTTGAATCATTTATAGGGAATCATGGTGTGAAGTCGTGTATTAGTTTCAAGGAACGCAAATGATTATTCGGGCTTTATCATCTATATCGACTTAATAAATATGTCTTGGCACACTACACTTTAGAAGTCACGTGGATAACATATAAGGGACTTTGTATTTGGTCGAAGGAGTGAGAGGGATCATAAAGATATCAAATTTACCTAGGCAGTGATAAAGAAACGAATGAATTACATAGCCACTACGTATCGAATTGATGGCGAAGATTGCAGGGCCTTTCAACATTCCCTGTCATGTCATATAGTAGTCAAGTATGAAAAGCCCTCAACAATGAAACAAGTGATATGACTTCACTCAAATGAATGAAGGCTTCGTCAAATGTAGATTCAGTCGGTCGACATTGGAAGAGCATCCAATGTATGTCACAGTAATAAGAAAGGCGGATTCATGTCAAAGAAATGCGTCAAAGCTATCACCTTAATTTACACAACCGCTAAAGTCTATTGGTCGATTATTATTATCGAGCCCTTTGTGGAAGACAATACTCACCACCGAATATGTAAATAAAAAGGAGGATTATCATTCTACATTACAAAGAGCCGTCATGATTAAGGCAATAATATAATTAAAAGACAAGTGATTATACTATGGCACCGATTGAGTTTATGGGTTATGACCTTATAAGCGGTTATATCCTTTTCTGAAGTGGCGTCTCTTTAATGAAGAACAATAATAATATAAAAGGATAATAGAAAGTGTGAGGTGTGTGTGTGGGTGTTGTGGGAAAATGCTATATCATAAAAACACAAGTTGGTGTGGATTGAAAAACAAAGGAGTACATAATAAATACACGGCAGATTAGAGGATTGAAAACAAGCAGATTTATGAAGTCTCTATGAGCATAATTTTGGAGACTTTATGAGGTTTTGAGCAGACTCATAAGGTATGAATAGAATTATAGCAGATTTATGAGGAAAGTTGAAGCAGATTTGTGAAGGAATTTAAGAGCATATTTATGTCAGTATTTGAAGCAAAGGTGTGAAGAAGATTGGAATAAAAGGACACATACAGATCTGTGATATAGAAGAGAAGTTCATGCATACATTGAAGAAATCTATGCAGAGATAAAGGAGAAGATTGTGTGAATAATAGAGAAGACTATACCAGATTTGTAAGAAGAGTTTTTTTAGCAGAATTGTCCATCGTCTGTTGAGGAAGCAACAATTGAAGGTGGAACATTATCATTCAATTTATCATCTTTGCTAAGTTGGTGCTTGGCAAGTGGGGGTTGGTGCCTTCGGTAAGTTGGTGCTTACGAACATTTAGGGGTTGATGCTCCTTGTAGGTTGGTGCCTACTAAATCAACATTAGGGGTTGATGCTCCTTGTAGATTGGTGCCTACTAAATCAGGATTAAGGGTTGGTGCTTTTTGTAGGTTGGTGCCTACTAAACTACAAATTGGTGATTCAAATAGGTTGGTGCCTACATTCTTTGTAAAAGCATATATAATTCATAAAGTACATTATTTGTACAGTGGTTTTATCCCATAAGGGTTTCCACATGAAATCTTGGTGTCAACTTGTTCATATTGAGATATTCTTGTATAGTGGGTTTGTGTTAAAATTTGAAGTTGATAAAGGTTGTTGTTGATAAAAGTTTTTGAAAAGTTGAAAAGTGAAAGTTGGTTTAGATTTACTGATTCACCCCCCCCTCTCCCCTCTCAGTAAATCTTTTGTGCTCTTCATAAATAAATAATTTAATATAAAGGAGAAGAATATAAAAAGCCAAAAATATTATTTAAATAATATAAAAATTATTTGATTGCTATAAGGAGCAAAAATAAGATATTTGATCAAATGTGAATAATCAATTATAGAAGACAATCGAAATTGACAAGGTGTCAATCTACACTACCAAGACGCCCTTGCTCCAAAAAGAGACACAAATGAAGAACTAGTACTTATCATGCAAAGTACCATCTCTAAGTCGGAAGCTAGCTTAAGATGGAGAAATTCCTCCCACCTTCAATGTTTGCCAAATTCTTGTTTGACCTCTTTATGCCTTGCCAGAAGCAATACTACATAAGCAATACTACAATCTCCAAAAGCTCGATCAGTGAAAAACATGTATCACAATATTTCAAGAGCACAAATGTGAAATGGCATGATAAAAAAATATTTTCCGAGTGTTAGTTTCTACAAGAAAAAAGCACCTTTTGCAATGTTTTTTTACGAAATGTGCCATTCAACATGAAAGTGCCTATCAAGCCCCCCTCCAAATAAATCCATGTATGTAATTGCATAAAAGATTATTTTAGCGGTTTTGAACCCTCCATGTCTAATTTCCAACGAAATGCTTCTAAAAACTAAACTAGCTCTCATTTTGAAGAAATCTCTTCACAAACTTTGTGACTTTAAGCAATGAAACAAACCTTAAAGAATACATATATATTAATAATAATAAAAAAATGCTTTTTTCAAATGCTTACAAGTTTTATCTTCTATTATATCAAGGAAATACCTTCACACATATAAACAAACAAATTGACCAAATACCTCTTTTGAAAATATTTAATGGTATTTATAATAAATCTCTTTAACTTCTTACTTGATCTCTACAAAATTTGGGAAGAGTTTGTGAATATATATGCACAATATTCAAAAAGCACCTTATCCCAAGGTATGTAAGACATCCCACAATCATAAGCCTCTCTAAGTA
The DNA here is from genome assembly GCA_007258455.2 of Sequoia sempervirens. Lineage (NCBI taxonomy): Eukaryota > Viridiplantae > Streptophyta > Pinopsida > Cupressales > Cupressaceae > Sequoia > Sequoia sempervirens. The sequence continues at coordinate 24,049 of VDFB02346117.1, read as the reverse complement.
CTTTAAACACCAAATACCGCCAACTCACAAATTACTATTTACTACCCAAACAAATGAATTAAAACCATGCAATAGTTTATGCCAATAAAGAAAACCAAATTATATGCGACATGTATCAATCTTTAAGTGGGGGCCACGTAATGGCCCACCTAGCAACACCTCAAGACAACTACTACTTCAAAAAACAAGGCTTTCAACGGCAAATAATTGGCAAATTCCACACTTGCCAACCTATAAAATCACACTTTCAAATAAAACAACAAAATGCCAACACTCCCGTGCAACTTCCTCAATCAAATGAACACAAATATTATTCATGCTCTAATAACATATTGAAAATGGTTTGCATACACCAAATTGATAATAGTATTACAATATTTGAATTTATTTGAAATAATTTCACATTGATATATTGTTCTTGTAAAATCTATTGTTTCATACTTCACCCAACAACCACATATCTAACATTGATTTATTTTTATACTAACATATATTTAGTATATTCATTTATCTAGCCTAAATTTATTATAGATTTAAGTTGTATAATCCAACACATTTAATTCGATATTTAGTATATTTATTTATCTAACCTAAATTTATTATAGATTTAAGTTTTATAATCCAACACATTTAATTTGTTGCAAATAACTACCACCCAATCTTATGTAAGGATGTTAGGAATAACCTTGACTTGCACCATTATGTTTTAAGTCTTACTGAGTTACAAACATGTGCCACACCTTTAGACAACTTTCTCTTATTTAGGTTCCTTGTACCTTTTAAGTGGCCTAGATATATTTGGCTAACAATATATTATATTGAGCCTCGCCTTGACTAAGTGTATCATCTTTCCATATGTATAGTTTATAAACAAAGAGCATTCCTTTCACCATTTCATTTCATCACTTCTTTCCTCAAATTATTTATCATCCAAAGGGCATTAAGGAATTCCCTCCAATTTTTTCATATTGTTTGTATGCAAACAAATATTAATTCCTCAAAAAAGGCAATGCCATTTTTGTTTAACTTATCTTCAATTGTATTTAATTCTTAAATTTGAATTGAGAAATGATGTTTTGCTACTATTAATGGCTATCAAAGCATGTGGTGTCAATGCAGATTTCTTTTTATCAAAATTGAACTCCAAATAAACTTTACAAATGTCTATCAAAGAGCAATCACTCAACATCCTTCATAATTAAATAATATGCTAATCAAGTCAAGTTACACAAGCTTCTCAAAAAAAAAAAAAGAAGCATTTGAAAGGATTAATACATTTTATTAACCTTTCCTTTTCAATATTTTAATATTCATTTTGGGTCTCTTCATAGGATATGGGTTCATCTTGCATTATAAATTATCTTAAACGAAGTTAATGTTGACCATTTTAACTTTTAAATATTTTTATGATTTACAAGCACCAATTTAGAAGCCTAATCTTTTATGAAGGCAAAAACAATGTTCTAATTTACATTCTCATTCTTAACATCACTTTACTTGGTACTTATATTCATTTTTTCCATTTACATTTTCCTTGACATACAATCCATTTGTCATACTCATCAAACCATACTGATTACAATAGCATGATCACAAAGCTTTAAAAGCCTTAAAGTTATTCAATTGCCACAAGCAAAAACACAACACCCCTAGCATCCAAATTTGTTAGAAGGCCTCCCTTGAGTTCATCAAGGTGCTTATAAATCTATGCCTTCCAAAAACCTTGCCCTAACACACCTACATTTTGATGTATAGCAAATTGGTTTTTACAAACACCAATCCCACTTCCTAGAAGCTACATATTTGTTAATAAATATGCAACACAATTGTAATTAGCATCTACAACAACCAATAAGGTCCATGATTGTATCGCCTACAAGTATATACAAAACAAATTCATAAGTTTGCAAATATCGCAATTGAGGAGGTCCATAATTATATTGTTAGTAGATAAAGATGCCAACATATTTGAAAATTTGCACATGTTGCAACTAAGTAGGCCCATTAGTATATTACTCTCACCAAAAAGATTTTCACAACCACCATCATGTACGCGTAAGTACTTAAGATTCATCATATATGATTTCATAAAATTGTCTTCCATACATTAATATGCTTGAAAGCTCCATTATCAACAACCTTAACATCATTATATTCTTATGTGATATTGTCAACCTTCCTTTCTTTTGGCTTGTCAAGAGTTTCATTCCAAACATTCTTATAAACACTTCCATATAATGGATTTCTTCTCATTCAAAAGAAAATACCTTTTCAAACTTAAACTCATTCTATTTCGTCTAAGTGGAAAATGATTTTATCTCTTAGTCACAAAGCTTAGATTTTGTATGTTTGAGTACAAATAATCGCCCCTCTTATTTCTAAATCGACGTTGATTAAAAGGAACATCTTGTATGTTTGTAAAACAATTCAGATTCTTCTAAGGAGAGTACCTCTAGAATCTTAACCATACATTAAATGGAATTAGAAATCGTCGTCCCTAAACTTTTCCTCCATTTCTCACACGAGGAAAAATGTACATTAACTACTCTTCAAGAAGGATGAATAGAAGCCCTTTTCTATGAAAACTTGTTTACATAACTCATCTTTCAACTCAACACTTGGGGTCTACTAGTTAACTAATCAAATTACAAAACAAGAAACATCAAAGTTCAATATCAAGTCAAAGTTGCAAGCAATTTTAATTGAATTTTTAAACTATTGAGAAGGTTGAGATTGACAATTGTGTGTGCTACCATTATTGATTAAGGTGTGTGTTACTACTATTGATAAAGGTGTACCCATTGTAAAAACATTGTATGCTACTACTATCGATAAAGGTGTGTACCCATTGTCAAAACATTGTGTGCTACTACTATTGAGAAAGGAGAGATTGACTAAGTTTAGAACAGCAGAATATACTTGAGAGTGTCTCCCATTATAAAAGCTAACTTAAAGATTGTCTGTGCTACTAATTCATAGATAATTAACAGGTTGGATAAATGCTGCCAATCCTTCCGAAAATAAGGTGTTAAAATTAACAAATTGCAAAACGGATGGGTTTGAATAAAAGCAGAAGGGTAGTGTGTTCAGTTGCTCACTACAGGGGTTACTATGTGTCAAAAATAGCTAATAATTAATTTATCCGCAACTATATCCAAATTTTTGGATAAACAGGTAAATTTCTTCAGCAAACGTGGTCAATCCACAAATAAATTATCAAGCTCTTCTCCTTTATTTTAATTAGACTTTAAACTTCAAACATAAACACTTATTTTTCTACAGGAAAGCGAAAAAAGATGTCACCTTTACTTTTGTTGGATATATGATTCGATCCCTTCTCCTGATTGGATAACTAAATAATTGTTGTCCATAAGACAATCAGTAGGTTTCATGTCCATTGGCAAATGCATAGACCATCAACAATCCTTAATATTAAGATGAAACTTTAACGTAGCCACAATGGATGTTTGGGGCATGCAGAGCAGTTTGTCCTGTTGCCCTACGGTTTTGAAGAATACAAACACACAAAATTGCCTGTGGGAAGATGAAAAACAATTGTCATCTTCGAAATAAACTCCAAAGTAAATAATAATTAAATAGAGACATTAAGAATGACAAACCATAATTTTCCTCAAAATACATAATCCTTTAAATCAAGTTATTATGATGCACATTTAGAAACAAACAGAAATGCACACAGTTGTGTACTTCACACAAAAAAAATCAAGCAAATAATTATTCTCACCAGTAGCCTGATATGCTTAAATGCGTATCTTCTTCCAATTTTGTGCAAGATGCCCCCAATTCTGATGTGAATGATAAAAGCATAAATGGTTAAGCGCTTGTGAGTACCTCAGATTTCACTTCACAATTTATAGTCGCTATGTAAAATACGTCCGACCAAAAGCAAGGATACATACTAAACTATATAATCATTTATGATCTTAAATTAACAAAACAGAGCTAAAAGCATTATATACACTTCACAACTAGTAGTTTAATGTCTTTTCTGAAAAGTAAATGCAACAAATTGCAGGAACTTAGAAGTACGTCCTTATAGCAAATTTGACAGAACAAGTACATAGGAACCAATGCAGATCAGATCAACACATACAACCTGAACTTAAAATTTAACAGCATCTCAGGGTTAAAATTTTAAAAATCAGATTATTTCCAGAATAATTTTATAATCATTGTGCTTTAATACAATGGGCAGAATCCTCGTGCATGCAGACCTGTGCAATATTAAATCATTCCCAAATACAGTTTAGTAAAAGCCCCTAGCATGAAACCAAGTAGAAAGCACAAATAGCAGCCTACGGCAAACACATAATCCATTCCTCGTTAAGATTAACTACTCTATCGAAAGCCAAACCCAACCAGGAAGAAGATTGGTCTTCTGGTCAAATAGCACATACCAACATTCTAGTTCTATTTTCAAACTACACCTCTAGCTCCTTTAAAGATTTCAACAATCCAGAAGATTACGTACAGATTGTGAATGATTTCAGAAGTGAACCCTGAATTCTATAAATGTATAAACTTAAAAACTCACAGAAAAACGTAGGCAATGAACATCAATAAGATTGAATTGCAATAAACCACTCGCACAATTCCCTCAAAATAATTTGCAGCAGTCAATTTTAAAACCATTTCCTACCTTGAAGTTGGATCCCAAAGCCAGAGCTGACCTTAACCATATTTGACTAAATGTCTAGGTTAACATAATGAAGCATAAACAAATATTACATAGAAATAAATTTTATTTGTGTATTTTTAACATCTAAATTCAGCGGTTAATAGACAACATTATGAAAAGAAATTTAAGATAGGCATTCAACTCCCAGAGGCCTACGAGCATAACTTAAAAAATCTGAAAGCCTGAATTAAGAAGAAAAACCAATAGCAACTAAAATTCCATGACTTGAGAACCCAAAACCATCAAAAAGAAAAGTATGAAGAAACCTAGAAAAACATAAACACCGTCACCTAGCACCAGTTAACTGCGGACAAGGGTATGGTTATGGGTGTACTGTCTTCGGAACCAAAACATACTGATACATAGGCACACAGTGTACAATAAATTAACAAACAAATACAAAATATTAAAAACTAAATAAACTATTATACTCTAACCTTTCACAGGCCAGGACATCTCCTGGAATGTGTTTCTAAATATAACAAGCTGCAGATTTATCCAGATAAAAAGCTTTAATTGGATTGGTCCCAGACTAGAGTCGTCCAATCCGATTCTTGTAGAACATTATTTATAGAGGGATGATGAGCCACACTGTGTCACCCCTAACATTGATATTTTCAAAAACCTGTACAACATCTCTATCCAAAAACTCTGAACTAAAATTGGTTATAAAAATTGAATTTTGTATAAAAATGACATGGCTTTGTGTCATGATTTTCCATCCAGATCATTTTCAGTCAAACCTGAAATTTCGTTTAAACCTTTTTCACCTTCTTTTCATAATTGTACTGATAAATCCTATATACAGGCAGGTTTGAACAAACTAAAAGACGGTTAGATGAGGTCATTTGACCCTTTATTGGATATGCAAGAAAACACCCTTTACTAGAGAAGTCTTCTTCAGATCCCCCCAACTCTTTGTTGAGGAATCATCTTCAAAACACATACCCTACCTAGTATGGGAATGCATATTCAGGACCCAAGATTCAGTGCCAACCCGTCAACAAAAGCATACCTCAATGAATCGTCATGGATACAAGCACAAGACTGTTAAAGATGTTTTCTTTATGAGGACTCAAATCTCTTAAAGATAATTTTACTCCCAACCAATGTCAAATACAAATAAGTGGATATGCAGACTAGAGAGAATCAACTATAATCAACTAAAGAAGGACAAAAGGAAGTACATTTGCAAAACACATACCCTACCTAGTCTAGGAATGCATATTCAGGACCCAAGATTCAGTGCCAACCCTCAACAAAAACTAACCTCAATGAATCATCATGGATAAGAGCAAGACTGTTATTGATATTTTCCTTATGTGGACTCAAATCCCATACAGATAATTTTACTCCCAACCAATGTCAAATACAAACAAGTGGATATGCATACTAGAGAGAATCAGCTGTAATCAACTAAAGGACAAAAGGAAGTATATTTGCAACCATGTTTATTAGAGGTGGCAAAGTACAGACACATTGGATATCACAAAAACTTCTTTGAACAGCTACAGTAGACACAGTTACTCATCTGGTTGATATAGCAAGCAATATGAATGATATCCTGATGTTTAAATACCACTGTTTGCCTGAGTTTTAGGACAGATACGGCGATGGGTTTCAGTGACAGCAATTTTTTATTTTGGGGATGGCTAATAAAATAATATATAAAATTAATATTTGAGAAAAAAAATTAGAAAAAAGTAAACTAAGTAGTACTTTATTATTTATGTAAACAATAAGTAAAAGAAGCTGAAATTTACACAAAGTTTAACAATTTGGCAATCAATTGATACTATATATATATATATTCATCAAGTTTATAATACAAAGTACAATGGTTAATCTAACTCATTGTCCAATGTAAATGCCATAGCATTATCGCCATTGCTGAACTGCTAAGAGAATCCAACTCCTGCAATTGGGCCCCGACCAACGCTGTATGGGAAACCTAATAATCCTCATCAATCTAAATTAGCTCACTAGCTCTACATTCTACCACACTAATGACTCCCTGTATTCCTCTTCCTCTTCCTCTTCTTCTTCCTCTTCCTTTTCCTTCTCCTCCATTTCTTTGCTTATCTATTCCTCTTTTTCTCTTTTGGTGCTTGCAAAAGCGCATAGACTATGGTTTTTTACATTAAGCGGGCTTGGTGGGCCCCACTTTTAGGTTTAGCATTACACATCCTTCTTTTGTTTTTTCAGTATTTTTAAATTACAACCGGCATCCTGCCATCACCTTGACAGTTGAGGGACATCAGGCATCCCTAGACCATCCTGAGGACAGTAGGACATCCCTCATCACTTACTAAAGGTGAACATCCCTAGAGATATCTCCGCTCTGCAGAGGGGGGCAGCCCACTACACAAGCCTGCACAGTGCACACCAAGGATGGCAGGAAACATTTCATCCCTATCCCACTGTACCATACCAAGCTCAATCGCAAGTGTTTTTTGCTTGCCTAAAAATAATAATAACTTACTACATTTAAGGTCTTCATGAATATAGATTTCTAAACAGTTTCCTTCATTATGATGTACTCTCTTGTGTGTATCAAAATTTCAGTGCAACTCTTTTAGCACACAGCCACAAAGTAAACCTTCAAGTCCCCTTACTTTCGTAAATCTACAACCTTGTTAAAAACATCCATCCTCATTCACATTATTTTGCAAGCCAGCATCATGATATCAGTTTTCCAACACACCTCTGTGGCAATCATGTGTACCTCCATTGTTAATCGTTCAAGTATGTTTTATCACCCTGCCCTAAGATCAGCATCACACCACCATTCAAAATACATTCATATGTTGTATACTGAGTGGTATACATGATAAATATGTAAGGAAATACATATTTAATATGCTTAAAAAGAACTAGAATGTTGAATGTCAATGAAAAAATGAATAGATAGAGAGGAAACATATAATTCTGACACACGATAACATAGATCTCAATACTAATCAGGCTTAATTAGGTTTACAGCATGTTCTACCATGTTAGAGATGCTTCAACCTTGAAGAAACTGTAGAATACAACCAATAGATTAGTAATAAATGTTAACAAGAACTACACATGTAATGAAGACAGGTCAATCCAAGGTTAATCATGGTGGGCATTGAATATCTTTGCAAACTCATCTCCGAATTAATGTTAACTGAATATTACTGAGAAGAAGTCCAGGAGGGCTTCATAAAACTTAGATCAGATGTACACGGATATCTTCAACAATTGCAATTCTCATTTTAATATTTGTAACGTCTAGGTTGAAGATATTTTAAAAATTTCAATGTCAATAAGGTTTGACTTGAATGTGATTGAGTTGATAGGCATTGTTAATCTTTACAAGATTTGTTGAATTTCAGAAAATATTAAAGATATCAAGTTTCCACAATCCATATTGCAAATTTGTATCTCTTCTGGTTTTGATTGTGTAAAATTTTTTAGCATCAACATTTCGGATCACACTCTGTGATCCATCATCAGGATGAAAGAGAGCAAGAGGAGAAAAAATTTATCTCTTCTGGTTTTGATTTTTCTCCTCTTGCTCTCTTTCATCCTGATGATGGATCACAGAGTGTGATCCGAAACGTTGATGCTAAAAAATTTTACACAATCAAAACCAGATGAGATACAAATTTTCAAAAAATATTGTTATTAAATGTCTCTTAGCTTTAAATTTCTTGTCCAACATAAGGTATAACATTCTCACAAATTACCTTGTTAGCCAAAACAATCTTTATCAGGAATGGTTAGGTTATCAACCAGATTTAGGTCTAAAGTTTTTTAATTCTTGTTTGTCAATTTAGGCCACTTGACTAAACAAACACTAAGAATGATCACACAAATGAATAAACACTGTATCTATTTGCACCAAATCTCTCTTAAAGTTTCGATATATCTTTTATCAACCTTATATTTTTCTTTTAATTTTGAATCTTCTACACCTTTGTTTCTTAGTTCTATTCTGTGTGACTCAATTTCTTTGTGCAAATGACCATCCTTCTAAGAATACTAACTCAAATTGGACCCTATTAGTTTCTGATGATCAAAATTATACCACCATGACCATGCATCATCATATGAAATGCTATGATGACCTTTTGAAACGTGTCATCGATATTATCTTAAAAATATGTTCCACCATTGCTGCACTGCTTCTTTCCTGAATTACTTCTAAGGTTTGCCATTGTCTCATATAAAATATGATTTTTGAACTTGAATGAAGTCTCTTTACTCTCTTACAATTGCATTGGGTACTGTGGCAGCTTACAATGTGCATGTTTTTATATACTCTTGATCTAAATCAAACGAGTATTAAATATCCCTTTTCTAACAGGATTATACCCTCGTTGGTATACAGCCAACAAATTTACCATGAAAAGATGTACTTTCACCGTTTGAATAAGAAAAGAGTGGCACATGTATAAGGTTAGCAGCAAAAATAAGGGTAAGCAATAACAGCGAGGATAAGAAGCATCCAACTGGTATGGGTTAATAATGGGAATAGTGCAAAGTGAAAATAAAGGCTAATGAATACCGTATTTGTTGCATTCCAAGAGAGTTATTTCTATGATCAAATCTGAATTAGACTCTGAGATCCAGGTAATAGCAATAACATTAATAAATAAAACGTATTACTTAAATTATCCTTTCCTTCCCTTTTCAGAGTGCAAAAATGCATGCATTTCCCTTGCATTTCAATAAGGTAAACTATCGGAGTAAAAGAAACAGAGTAAAGAAGGAAAAAGGTCGAATCAGTATCAAGTCAATACCTTGTATGAAAAAAAATTGTGGGGGTTAAAACTGCAGCATCAAGAGATCAGTTTGGAATGGGAGATGAAATGTGAAAGAGCTAAAGTTAGCACAAAGCAAAAAGATACATATCAGTGAAAAGTGGAATTACTTAGGCCAAAAGTCTTAAATGTTATAAAGAACAGAATTATTTTAAAATTTTATTTTTATAGGGGATGGTGGCAGCATTGGTAACTTTAAAAAACTGTTAATTGACTTTATTTTTTATATTAATAGTTTTTTCATAAGATTTATTAAGTCAATAGTTGGAAGTTATGGGGGACCCAAAAGGTTGCTCAAAGATCACGTCCAAAAAATAGAAGTCAGCAGCATACCAACCAATTATTCCAAATCCACAAATATTAAACAAGGAAATGTTTTTCCTGGACACCACCCACACTAAATGCCAGCAAAATCTTGCAGACTGCATGTTGTAGTATAGTTAGTTCCAATTACCACTTCTTGTATACCAAGTCAGCGTGCATAATGAATATGTAAGAAGTTAAACTAGCAATTGCACCTTAGTGTGCAATGGGTACACCGAAGAAGTGTGGTAAGTCAATTAAGGTAAATTTTGATCTATTTTTGTAATATAGAAAACTATTTTAATCATTTTATGTAATTAATAGTTTTATTTAAAAATATAATAATATATAAAATTATTTTAATCATTTCATATAATAAGTTAAAAAATCAATTTAAAAAATTATTAATGATATAAATAAAAAATTTAAAATTTATTTTTTATTTTTTTTAAAAAAAGGGGTAAAAATTTTATTCAATCAGAACCAGAGTACAAAGCAAAGGCCCAAGGCCCACCAAAACAGAACACCACCAGACCAACCAGCAACAACACTACCTATTCATGTCCTCCACTAATAATCTCTCAAGGGTCTCAAGATAATTAGAAGAAAGCTCATCCTTTCCACTGATATCCCAGCCATCCACATTCTCCGAGGCCCACTTCGCAAGACAGTCGGCAACTTTGTTCCACTCTCTAGGGATATGACAAAAGGAGACAGAATCCAAGGAGTTGCAAAGACTCAAAATCTGTCTGCCCACAGAAGCCAATTGCCAACTAACATCATCCAACCTTTGATTGTTCAGCAAATCCACAACAATCTGAGAATCCGACTCACAGATGATCCTCCTCCAGCCTAAAGAGCATCCACGCTCAACAGCAATCTTAATAGCCAGGGCCTCCATCAGATTATTAGACTGCTGCCCTTTATAACTAGAGAAGACAAAAACCACACCACCATCATTACCTCTACCAATACCCCCCACACCAGCATGACCAGGGTTCCCCCGAGAAGAACCATCAGTGTTAATCTTTAGGACCCCCACCGGGGGAGGCCTCCACTTCCCATCACGACAAACTCGTTGCCGACCCTGACGGGGCCTTCTGCCAGCAACACAACCTTGGTTACTATCCCCCAAGCTCAAATTCCGCACAATATCAAGATCCCCAGGATCAAGATTTTCAGACATGTCACACTTAGCCGAAATAGTCTCCTGAAGCCTGCTAATTATCTTCTTCCACAGTTGAAGATTTCCCAAATTGGAACCACAAAAAACTCTACGATCTCCAACCAAAGGTTCCTAGGCCCAACAGACCAGGCCACCTGAAGGAAAGGAGTCTTTGTTGGTGGTCTGCCCAAACTTTCCCAGAAGTCAATCAAGGAGGTAGCATGAATACACCCATGATGCCTAAATTCCGCACAATATCAAGATCCCCAGGATCAAGATTTTCAGACATGTCACACTTAGCCGAAATAGTCTCCTGAAGCCTGCTAATTATCTTCTTCCACAGTTGAAGATTTCCCAAATTGGAACCACAAAAAACTCTACGATTCCTCTCCAACCAAAGGTTCCAAAGAATGAAAATAGGCCCAACAGACCAGGCCACCTGAAGGAAAGGAGTCTTTGTTGGTGGTCTGCCCAAACTTTCCCAAAAGTCAATCAAGGAGGTAGCATGAATACACCCATGATGCCAAGCCTCCCACCATCTGTGCCATAACTCCCTAGAGTAAGGGCAAAGAAAAAACAAGTGGGAGGTACACTCCTCACTGTGAGAACAAAGAAGGCAAATAGAGGGTCCCTGAAAGCCACGCTTGCGAAGATTTTCCCAAGTGAGGCACTTTCCCTGAGCAACCAACCATAAGAAAAAATTACATTTGGGCCAGGAGAAGTTGTCCCAAACCTTCTTCCACCAGTGCACCTCAGCAGGACCATATAAGTTCCTGTCCAGCATAGCATAGCCTTGGGCAACAGTAAATTTACCTTTTGGACTAGGATTCCAAGCCAGAACATCCCTCCCATTAAGGGAGCTGCAAAGCTGAGCCTCCAAAACTCTAGAAAGAACAACACGATCCTCATCAGATCCACCCATGGGCCACTCCTGTGGGTCTTTCCAGCAAGCCACCACTGCCTGCCCAATACACTTGACAGTTTTAAAATGCTCCACCTTAATCCAACCGGCCTCAGAAAAAATATGGCAAAGAGGCTGAAGCTGAGGAAAACTAGAAAGAATGGGAGGGTGGCCATCCCAAGAGTCCTGCCAAAATAGAACATCAGAGCCTCTATTACAGATCCAGAAGAGGCCCTCCTTAATTAGCTGAGCACCCTTCTTAAGGGTATCCCAAATACAAGAACCTTTACCCAACAAAGGAAGACGCGACACATCGAGGCAATCAGCACCAGGAAGATACTTGTGGGCCAGAATCTTAGCCCAATCCTGATCAAGATTGTTACACCAATTCTCCAAGCATAACTTGGCAGCTAAGGCAAAGGATAACAAGAGGCTATAGATCGGAGACCGAGAGGCTCTCAAAGATGCTTCTCACTGGCAGCATTCCCACTTGACCAGGCTCCATTTTGAGGAGAGAAGGTTGCCAGACCATAGAAACTGCCGAGACAAAGCATCAAATTCCCGCACAAAGGTGGACAGGGGAACCTGCACACAACACCCATAAATGGGGAGAGACTGCACCACTGTCTTAAGGAGAATCACTCTCCCAGCAGACGATAGCCATCTATGAGTCCAATGGCTAACTCTACTTCGAAATTTATCCAAAATACCCTGCCAATAGTCTCTCCGCTATCCTCCCAAAGCCAAAGGGATCCCAAGGTACATCAGGGGAAGAGAGCCGATCTGAAATCTTAGGATCCTAGCAATCCTGTTCTGAATAAGCTGAGGAGTATTAAAGAAATAGATAGAGGATTTATCATCATTAATACGTTGACTAGAAGCCTTCAGATAGATGTCTAAGGCTCGCCTGAAGTTCATCGCCTCGCTAATTCTAGCCAATCCCATTAGCCTAGTGTCATCCACAAACTGAAGATGAGAGTAGGAAGGGAGAAGGTTGTTCCAACTCCAACCATGGATAAGACCCTGTCTCACCTGAGATTTAATAAATCTACCAAGACCCTCAGCCATTATAATGAATAAGTAAGGGGATAGAGGATCCCCTTGCCGGAGTCCCCGAGAAGCACTAAACAAATCTGAAGATTCCCCATTAATGAGAACAGAGAATGAGGTAGAGGTCACACAACTAAGAACCCAGTTCACCCATTCCTCAGCAAAGCCAAAAGCCAAGAGAGTTTTCTGTAAGAATTCCCAGCTCACCCGATCATAAGCTTTAGACATGTCAAGTTTAATAAACATAGCCTTCTCCTTAGAGTTAGCCATAGAATGAACAGCTTCCATGGCTATAACAACCCCATCCAAAATTTGTCTCCCTTCAACAAAACCACCCTGCTCAGCCGAGATCAAAGAACCAAGGAGTGGTTTGAGTCTCTCCGCAATCAATTTGGTGATGATCTTGTAAACAACGTTGCATAACGCAATAGGCCTGAATTGAGCTAACTGGTTAGCTCCTTCCAACTTAGGTATGAGGGCCAAGAAGGTAGAATTCATAGACTTGAGCATCTGTTTGTTCCTAAGAGATTCTTGAACCACCTCAAGGAGATCAAACTTTAGAATTTCCCAGAATTCTTGAAAAAACTCAATTGGAAAACCTATCCGACTAAAGCGCTTCCCTTTTTTCTATATTAAATACCACTTTTCCAACTGTAACAAGATAGGGATATAAGAGAGTCCTATTCATCTCAAGAGACCAAAGTGGGAATATTAACATGATGGCTCGCTTTCCTCACTGCAGCAAAGATTCTCCTGTAGAAAAGAGGTTTGAAAAATAATTGACTGCCTCCCTGGAAATATCAGCATAAGACGAGAGTTGAGCCCCATCCTGCGCAACAAGAGAGGAGATAGAATTTCCCTGTCTTCGAGCCTTAACTGAATTATGAAAGAAAGTAGTGTTCCTGTCCCCCTCCTGAAGCCAATCAATACGAGATTTTTGCTTCCAGAAGATCTCTTCCCGAAGTTTCCACTCCTCTAAACCCTTCAGAGCCAAGGACTCAGCCATACTAAGGGCAGAGGTCAACCCCTGGTCCCGAATCTGACGAGTGATAGTATCCAACTTGGACTGGGCAGCCATCTTCTGAGCTTGAAGGTTCCCAAAACATTGTTTATTCCATCTCTTAAGTCTAAACTTCACATGCTGAAGCCGCTTGCTAAAAGTGAACATGGCTGTCCCATGAGCAGGCATCCCCTCATGCCACCAATCCAGCATAAGCTCCTGGAGAGATGGATCTCTTAACCACATCAATTGAAATTTGAAGGAGGGATTTTTGGTGACACCATAAGTGGTGACAGAAAGTTTTATGGGCCAATGATCAGAGCCCCTCCAATCAAGAATTTCAGAGCTGGTCGTCAACCTACTATTCAACCAATAACAAGAGACAAGAAATCTATCAAGCCTTTCAGAGATAGCCTCCACACCACATCTCCTATTATTCCGTGAAGATGAATGGCTGGGAAGGCTCTTACATCAATGAGATTCAAGTAGCTCTCAATCATATCCTCGGAGAAGATGAAGTGTATGGGTCTAGTTCTGCTAACTCACGCTTTTCATCTAAGTAACAAAGAGATTAAAATCACTACCACCTATAATCCATGGGAGAAACGGGTCCAAGGCTCGGATGAAACGAATGTGGGCCCAGAGATTTAACTTACCTGAAAGATCTGTAGGAGCATAAATATTGGATAAGAGAAACCTTTCTCCAGTAACAAAACTAGAAGCAATCAGAGAAATGGAAGACCGACTAGACATCCAACATAAGGGGGAAACTTTCCTTGGGTTCCAGAAGCAAGCCACACCCCCTGCACTGTTCAAAGCACCTACCCCCTGCCAATTGCCTTGGGGCCAGATACGCGAAGCACAATTAGCAAGTCCATCAACAGTAAGCTTAGTTTCCTGGATAAAGACTACATCCGGAGCCTGAGATTCAATTAATCTACGAACAGCCTTTTGTCTAGGGATGCTGTTCAACCCCCTTACATTCCAAGATAAAACAATCATTTATGGGGGTGGGAGAAATGGGAATCAATGGGCTTCACAGACCCAGACTCAACCAAAGTATCACCTATAAGCTTAACCTTCTCTTGATCAGTCTTCCTTCCACTCTTTACCAGTTTATCAAGAGGCCCCTTTTTAAAGGATTTCTGCTGTAATCCTAATGTAGGAGGAGCTTTGTTACCCTTCACAGGATCTGAGGCCCCCTTAGGAGCAGGGGGGTCAGGAACCACCGCAACAGAGTCCTTCGGAGTCTGTGACCCCTGCAGAATCCCGAAATCCTGAGCTTGAGCCGAAGAGTCCATATCCTTCTGATCCTTTTGATGAACCCTTGGAGATAGAATTTGATCCTCTTTCCTTGCGTCATCATCCTGAGCATCTTGCAGACCCTTAGCCCCAGAAGAGAGCTCAACTGGAATACCCTCCTCCTGGGTCAAATCATCAAGAACCTCAAACCTGTTAAAGTTACCCTCATTTTGCCTATCCATCCAAGATCTCTTCCTGCCCTTGCCTTTGTTATGGGACTTGACCGGAATAAAACCCTCATTATCCGTAGGTTCATTAGACATTGGAGCCTTCCCCTTGTCCCCCTTGGGAGGCCCAGAAGTAGCAAAGGGAGAGGGTTTAAATCTAGGGCATTTGCGGTGTAAATGTCCATATTCATGGCAAATTCTGCATCTAAAGGGTAGGGTTTCATAATCCAGCTGTTGGATCCAAGAAGAAGATCCCAAGCGAATTTCCATAGAGTCTGGTAATGGATTATTTAAATCAACTTCGACACAAATGCGAGCAAAAGAAATTACCTTACGATCTTGAGTTTGGGAAGCCGATCCCACAGGTTTTCCAAGAAGCAACGAGATTGAGTGAAGAATATCTTCCCTCCAGAATTCCAATGGAAGCCTCGGCAAACGAACCCACACGGGAACCCGCGAAGGGATCTCCTCAGCAGAGTTGAATCCCATGTGCCAAGGTTTGATGAAAAGCCCTACCTGGTTAAAGAAATAAGGACCTCCTTCGAATGCCCTATTCCTGTCGGACATGCTTGAAAAGACCACCAAAAAATAGTTATTAGCTGCCAGAATAATCTCCATATCACCTTCAGGGTTCCAAACCCTACGCCTAAGCAGAATCCAAAAACAGTAGAGTAAACAAACGGCGCCCAAAACCGCAAATAAGAGGCGACACCAAAGATGGACATCCTCCAAACTTGCGCAGGGCAACTAAACCGGCCGATCTCCCCGGTGAAATGATCCGCCATTTTTCTAATCGGAACGCCCTTTTGAAGACAGTGGTAGAAATACCATCCCTGATTAGTTTCGCCGGCCTTTATCACCACATGCAACAAAGGAAGACGTTCACCACCTACACTCAAGGAAAGCCGAAGAGTCTATCCTCCATCTCCATGCAACGGCATACAAACCAAGGCCTTCGCCAGGAAGCGGCGCGTGGAGCCCCTCGCTACGTAACTTGTGCCCCCCACTCAAGAACTCATTACAGAATATGTGCCTGCACCACCTCCACTCGGACATTAGAAAGCTGTTCACTCCGTTTTTCCAAGAAAACGCCCAGCAAAAGCTCACTACGAGTACAAATTGCTCCAAGCATAGGCACGAGTTCTAGCGAATCCGTAATTCTCCGGCTGACAAAGATTTTTTTTCCAAAGATATCTCGGTTCTCAATTTAAAAAATTATTAATAATAAATGGAAAATCAATTTAAAAAATGACACGATATAAAATAAAAATAATTTTAAAAATCAAAGTTAATTTTAAATAAGAGTTCATTTTAAAAAAAATTATTAATAATAAATAATGAAGCTTCAAAAAATAAAAATTCTAAAATTGTTAAAAAACAATCAATATAAATAAAATTTAAAACGTTAAAACAACCAATAGCAAAAATTAAAACAACAATCAAAATGAAAATTTAAAAAATTGTTAAAAAACAATCATAAAAAATTAAGCAGGCGCAGCCTGCACTGCGCACTGCCCAAGCAGGGTACTCCCTGCTTGGGCAACCTGCACAAAGCCTTAGGGCTTTAATTAAAAACTTTTAATTTTCCCAAAAAGCGACGGCGGTGGGGAAAGCAGAGGCAAAAAAACAATGAAAAATGATAAACGGCTGAGATTCGTTTAGTGGGTCGGCAGACTCATATCAATTGTTGATTTGAAAATTTTAGCTTTGTCCTCTTGAAATAGGATACACCTTCGGCCTAAAACATATGTAGCATAATATTTTGAAAACAAGAACTAGATCATAGATAGTTATGAAAGACTGAATAGGTGAATACAAAGAATACATGATTCAAGAGTCATGTGCAAGAGAGGATGCATGATAACATGACTTGAAAAATACAATATTATTTAGTTAACACATTGTATTTCATTCCTCCTGCCAATCCCTTCAACCATTTCGGGAATTTTTAATAGGGTTGTCAGTAAGTTAACGTTCTCTTACCTACATTCAAGAAGACAAACCCTCTCAGTGTCTGTCACTCTCTCTGGCCTAACCAAATTTGGTGATTCCTATTTCATCTGTTTCATACCTACCAGTTTTCCATCTCTGGAACGGCCTCTGTGAAAAGAATACTCACAAATTTGAATATGAGAGGCTATCCTATGACTCATAGCAAATGCATTAAAATCTTCTGAGTATTGACTAATGAAAATATTAAATAAAATCAACATCTGTAAGATTAATGAATGGTCGGTAAATTGTTTTTTTACTTGTTGAATTCCCCATTGTTTTGGCTTCATCCACCTTCCATGATTCAATACATGAAAGGTTCATTGGAAAAGTGAAAAAATGGTGAGAACTCTAAAAATAAAGGCATCCAAAAAGAATGAACACAATACAAATGAGAAGTCCCATTGAGTAAGACTGTAAGTTGTTAAAAATCACTGATAGTTTCCCAGGAGTCTTGCAGAAAGTCCAGGTATCTAAAAACAAGGGATCCAGAACATGTAGGCCAATCTTTCAAAGAGATGTGCAATCTCTGAAATGATGAAGGGTTTTAGTCCAATAAAAAAATTAACTTAGCAATGGATGCATTCAAATATCCTAAATTCTTTATTCAATCTGCAAGGATATTCTAGAGACAACAATCTAGATTGAGAGACTTTTACCCAGTGTTACAAGACTCACCTAGACTCGACGAGTCCCGAGGCGAGCCACCCTCAACGACTAAGAAACTCGGCAGCCAAGTAATCACCAGACTCGTCGAGGCTAGCTTACTCATCAAACTCACTGAATCTAGGCGAGTCTCAACCCAATGACTCGGCCATTTTAATTTATTTATAAAAAAAACTTACAACCTCTCAATGTTATGACATGCCCATCTAGGATTTACAAGAAAATATGAAAATGGTGTGCCCCATGAAGGTTTGTGTGGTTTTGACGGTCTTCATTTGGACAAGTCTCAAGAAGCCTTCATTTGGGCGAGTCTCGAGGCACTGCCACTTGACCTCACTAGGGGCGTTGCCCCTTCACCTCGCTACGGGCATTGACCCAAGACCCCGCAAGCTACTGCCCCTCAACCTCATTTGGGTATTGCCCTCAAACCCCCATCAAACTATTAGTCTAAGCAAGTAATAGGCCAATGATGAATCGTGGTCATAAAACCTACAAAATACATATCCCCTGTTGCAAATCTTTGCATCTTCACAATCAAAGCCACAATCAAGGATTATCTTGTTTCATACATTGGACAACTTATTTAGTATACAAGGATGGCCATAGGCAAAGTTGGCATGTTATAGTCATTGTACTACTAAATACAGGTCAAGTAATAGTTGGCAAGAAATGCCATTTTCATAATGCAAAAATGTATCAATCATAACGTACACAGACAACTCATACAACAATCCCATATATTAGTATCCTAGCTAAGGTCAAACTAGAACATAACCATTTATCCTTTTACTTAACCATTCCTCTTTGTTAATGAGCTTGACAACAAAACATGCAATCTTGAAGGCTTCAATAAAACTTTAGAAATAAATTCCTCACTTGAATATACACACCAATCATTGAAACACAAGCAAATATCATGGGTACATATTCATCCAGGACCTATCTTAGTCGTCAACGCATGACTTGTTGTGATGTTGGGATGAGTAATGTAAGCTCCTCTGAGCCATAGACATATATTTTTAGTTTTGATATTTGTTTTGATGCCATGGATTTCATATTCCATGAGTTTTGTATGCATTTGACAATATTTATATATCTAAATGTGTTATTCCCTTAAGCTAAAATTTGTGTTTATACTTATTTGATCGATCCATACTTATATACATAATCAAAGCACCTTCTATTTGATGAGGTTATTGTGCCTTTAAGGTTTATTTATTAAAGGGTGCATGAAACAAATTTTAGATCCTTAAAAATCTTTGAATATCTCGAGTTTTTCAATTTGCCAAGTTTGCATCGAGTCTAGTCAATGAGTCCACGTCCAAGTCAAAAATCAGCTTGTCAAGTCCAAGGCGAGTGCGAGTCTTGTAACACTGCTTTTACCCCAAGGTTAATAGTGGTGGTACTATGAGATTTCCCAATAAGTAGTCCTCAGTAGTATAAATTGGACTGTCGATTTGTAGTCTAGGAAAAATTGGTATAAACCATGTAAGAGTTCAGTCGCTCAATGGTTGAGTACATGAGAATGCCAACGTAAGGTATTACGTTAAGTTAAACTTAAATTAGTTTCTAGGTTAGTGATGGTATTTAGGCCATCTACACATTGAATAAACATGTGCACCTACCATTTAGAATGGTAAATCAGTATGGCTTAAATGTATTTGGTAGGCACCATCCATGCAATGCCAGCTTTGCACCCACCTTTCAACCACCAGCATTATATGCCCCTCCCATCCTAAATTGCTATATAAACAAAATGATCGTAGCCATTTGTAGTTAATTGACACATAAATCAATTAGATTTAAAAACATTTTGTTGTTCTATAAGTGTTTCATTGTCATAGAGAAGCTTTGATGTTTGTATGTATCTACAAGTTCCTTCAATGAATTTCTTTGCAGAATTCAACATGAGATAGACCATAGAAGCAAATGTCTCGAGAGAGAGTTTCTCAGCATTCCAAAAGATAGACATTTTCGATTTCTCAAGATATTATCAAGAAAAAACCACGAACATATTGTAAACCTAAAAAACACAGAAAAATTCAAATAAAAAAGAGAAATAACCAAACTTGGAAATACGGATTTTTCCCATTAATTTTGAGATTACTAATCTCAAAATTACTGATAATCAATAATAGTAATATAAATCTCTTTAACAATGTTAATAAATAACTCTGCCAAAATGATAATGAACCCTTCAAGCCATAGTCGTAAAACTCATACTCAGCAATTAGAGGGAAAAGTTGGAGATAACTCAAACAATTTTATTGAACATTTTAAAATTCATAATTTTTTTAAAATACTCTTGAAAAACACATATTACTAAATTTGTAGATCATATTACTGATTTCCATCATATATAAATCAAATTTAGAGTTTAATACATATTATAGACCCAAAAATGAGTTCAACCTCTAAATGAGTTACAATGCCATATCCACTAGCCATGTCATATGTAGAAGCTGCCTCATCTAAAGAGATTTTTGGCAAGTGATGCGATAATAATGTATAAGTCAGCACACTCGAGTTATATCCCAATTCCTCGATGCCCCTCATTGTAATCAAGTTTCTTGTGTGACAAGAGATCCCAATAACTTGTGGCGATTTGGGAATGGAGACCCCAATAGGGTTGAGGGACAGCACCCGTCATGGGGGTGCCCCAAATGATGTCCAAGGGCAACCATTTTCATCTTTCATATCAAAACCAAGAGTTCAATAAGTGTTTTCCTATACATTTCTTTGAATTTTGATATATATATATATATAGCTAAACTTGAACATAAAATTTTAAAACTACATTGATTCAATTACTTCCAACAACTCTAATCATAAGAATGATTTGAAAATGGCTTGTGATGTGGTGGTTTGTGATGAACTTTTTGATCTCTTTGAACTCAACATAGAATTGTTTCATCCATCTATTTCCTACAAAAAATTGTGGCATGAGGTTGAGTGAGTGGACAATGCAAGGTGTCCAAAATATATGTGAAAACCATGTCTCAATCAACATAACAACCACTCTACAATTTTTGAATTGTTTGTTATGACTTCGACAACATTTTGAGGACCCACTTCATGGATGTGTTATATAATGTTGTTAGCAATAAATTGTGCATCCTTCATTTACCCCTCACAATCCACAACTTTCAAAAACATTGGCCCTATAAGGTACACTACAATTACACTGATTAATACCCCATTTTTTGCATCCTTCCATCCATCAAAAATGATAAACACCCTTGTTTGTTTCCATGAGGCCCTAATGGGAGCCAAAGAAGTTTTTACATTTTTTACCTCCTTCAACAATAATGTGTTGCACACCTTCTCGTAACATGGGCCAGTGTACCTTTTTGGAGCTTCACTGCTTTTTGCATCATATCTTACTATTACAATGATCAAGCAACATTTAAGGACAAACCATTTGCATAAAGGCATCTTGCAACGGTTTGATCAACGATCTATATAACATCATTTTTAAATATCATTTCTAATGGTCCCTTTGCTCTTCACATTAACAAACTTTTCTTCATTCCCATCCAAATACAAGTGGCTCTCTACTACATCATCGAGGAAAACACTATGAGATGGAGAAGCAAATGACCTCCATGACCCCCTTCCTCCCGTCAAAGGATGCCTTGTTATATGGACAGCTTTTGCATTTTCTTCCTCCTACTAACCACACCATTCTTTCCTACATAGGCTTTGATTCTCAATCCAAAAATGGCACACAAATGAACTTTCACCCAATTGTATGAACTTGTCAACTACTAACCACACCTGCTACATATTCAAACATAAGTCCCGCCACTAGGAATTTGCTATATCATTTCTAAATGCCTCCAAAAAGGTAAACTTGGATCATATTTGTGCCCATTTGCAAAGTGGAAACGTAATTATGGAAAAACAAGGGGATTTGAGGATGGATGTTTCTAGCAGCTTATGATAGAAGTCTATGCAATCATCACAATTCAGGAGGAGATTAATATTAGTTGTTTCCCCATCTTCAGATCACAACCTTACTGTGATACCATTAACTGACATAATTCCCTGAAATAACCTAAATTCTAAGTTTTTGAGCATGCTATAATTGTCAGATATTTGGGGCAGAATTATAGAAGACAAGAAGATTATTCAAATAATGTGTTTCTAATCTCATGCTTCTTCAATCAAATACATTACATATTTATAGGATTCTCATATCCTATTTTGTGGGAAACAACTCGTTAATATATTGAGTTGTTTCAACAACTCAAAAGTACAAACAAATACTCCTTAAATAATTATTTTCTCACCTAAAATAATTATAACTCACTTTTATTTTAACTTCACACACATTATTATACTAACCAATGTGAACACTAACATGATTTCTAACAATAATGATGTCTATCAATTGCACCTTCAAAGCTCAGTATCCATACATTTAACATTTTCAGGAGCTTGCTTCTTTAATCTTTATCCATTCAAGACAAACTCTTTAAGAATTGAGTGATGTCCAAATGTTTAAAAAATAGAGAAATTCGTGAAGTTAGTTTCATCAAATCCTCTGCCATGCAAAGCTGAAATTTTTTAGTTAGAATGTAGAAAAATGTGTTATGCAAAAACCAAAAAAGAAGTTGGCTTAAATTCAGATCTTTTAAAAAAAAACCGCATGAGGTTTGCATCATGCAAAACATACACGCAAATGAAAACATGTAAGAATGATTAGAGAAAACCAAGTACAACTAGAAAAACTGACTTTGAGCATCAAGCCAATACAGAAAAAAAAATGATTACAAAAAATCAACTACAACTAGAAAAACTGACATTGAGCGTCAAGTCAATACAGAAAAAGATAATTACAGACAGCAAAGTACAACTAGAAAAAGTGACTTTAAGCATCAAACCAATATATGCAACATTATATGACTAAGTGCTACAACTAATAACAGAAAATGCAACTCAAGAAACACATGCAATGAAGTAAGGAAAGTACATGACACTTAGGTATGTAATGTTGTTTTTGTTCTGGTTTCATTTTGTTGGTATGTAATGCAGAGTTTGGATTCTCTTACATTTCTCAGGTGTTTTTCTGCTTCATTTCTACTTTTCATTTCATGAAGAGGTGGGCCACAATCTTAATGCAGAGTTTGGATTCTCTTACATTTTCTCAGGTGTTTTTCTGCTTCATTTCTACTTTTCATTTCGTGAAGAGGTGGGCCACAATCTTAATGTCCTTTTGATTCCAACAAACATCCATGAAACAGCCCCTGATGTTTCATGAAGGAAATTTTGTGTTTTATATTGAATACGAAATTTGCTCATGTCATAGATTTAGCGAATGCCATGACTCAAAACATTTGAGTTAGACCTTTCTATTGCAATTTATGGTGACAACAACAAATTACAATGTGCTTCACTAAGAGTTAGACACATAAACGTTGCATTTTGAGCCTAACGCCAACATATCTATTACATTTGTAAATCCAGTTATTGCCCACTAATAAACAAACTCGAAGTTGTTTCATTCCTAAAACAATTACACTACTTCTTGTTAACATATAGCCCACTAAGTTGTCCATGCCTTGTAACTCTTAAGGCATCTGGACAGGAGGACAGACTAACATCCTGAAGTCCCCTGTTATGCAAAAGACACAAACACTGGTGCCCTGTTGTTGATAAAGGGCAGATAGGAGTTCCCTTCAAGCCACAAATAATGGTCATTTATATCCTGGCAATAATAGGACAATCTAGGAATACAAAACACATCCCTGATGGCTCATAAAAAGCATCCACTGCATTCCCCCGGCATCATACCCCCCATAAAACCAAATTTAGCAGCTTGTTTATAGCAATGATCAAAAACTGCTCTCTATAAGAGCCTAAGATAGAAAGAAAATATATTAATATCCACAAATGACCTAAAAATATATCAATGGAACTGGAATGTACAGAAGGTGCAGTAGCAAAGGACTAGGGCTAATATACGGAGGACCTAGAAAAAAAAGCAAAGACCCAAGGGGGCTAAACAA